>JTDE01014832.1:0-16261 GCA_014338405.1 Paragonimus skrjabini miyazakii | reverse complement strand
TCGTTCCATATCTATTTTAGAGCTAGAACAAGTGGTTTTGACACCAGTCGATCTTGTTTGACGACCGGTTTTGGTCATCATAATTTGTTATATAAGGATATTTTTTGGACAGACGGGGACGTAGATAAAATGTGAACAGACTGTACGGTATAAAAGTTGTCAAAAATAACAATCATATGAGAAACTTCAAATTAAATATCCACGCAGTAATTACTTGCCCTTTTCGAATCGCGCGCTCACTAGGTATTCTAAGACACATGATTTATTCCGTCGGTCGTTAGCTCTCCATAAACCCGTACACAAGCGACGCAGAATGCAGAGAGAACGCACGGCTCCCGAACCAGTCGATAGATTTTGTGTTCTTGGATTGAAACTCTCGGTCGGAACCAGCTAGCGCGCATGGGTTTAATTCAAGTTGTGTGATAAGTGTTCCGCTGAGTGGGTGGCTATCGGATGTAGAAATGATTCTGATCAGTGGAGAACTGTGGTGGCGCCTAACTGAAGACCGAATGAAGGTGATTCTTCCTGGTTGACGAGAGAATATCCGATTTTCTTCGAATCAACAAGTGGCATGCACTGAACATAAGCGAATCACACGTAAAGTTGCTCCTCTTCAAAAATATTGTTTACACGACCCCAACGGGGTAACCGCCACAAAACCTTGACGCACGGCTTGAAATTTCCTGCGTAGTGTGAACTTTTCCAAAGTCGGAGGACAGAACGAGTTTGGAGAACTAAATCAACAATTACTTCCCCATCAAATCTGGTAATTTATGTGTTCAATCGACTGGTGGCACACTTTCCACCCCATGTCACTGGAAGATGACGTCCGTCTCCTTGAAGGAGTTCTCGCCGTGCCTAAAGTGTAGGAGGAGCATCGGAAAATGAACTCAGACCTTAAAATGCCACATATGTGACTGGTGGTTGATTCGTATCTGCGTTTCACTCACCGTTGAGCTATACATTTGCCCTGAGAGGAATCATTCAGACCGGCCAAAATTTTATCTAAAGTATTGCCCTGGAGGTTTCAGAATGAGTGCTCCTCAGCGATCACTATCAAAAATAGAGGCCGATGTTACATGTGCTTCGTCAGATCAAAAGCTATGCGGCACACCAGCCAAGGTTTTCGCGGAAAAGTCGCTGTTTACGGGTGCCGTTAGATCTCTCTGGACCGACATTCGCTCATGTGATTGCAGAAAGCCCGAAGACATGGATGCAAGAGTCCCGGAGAATGTAGTTGCGAGGGTCATGGATGCATAAGATGGTGAAAGTGTCGTGGGACCCCGGTGTACCGAGTGAAAGAAACACTGGAATTAGATAGAGACGGATGACCAAACCAACGATGGCCACATCTACCACCAAACCCGAGGCCGCAGAGGTTAGCTATGTCCCAAGCAATCACACACACCCTCCCTCGGACACTCGGGAGGAGGAAGCTTGAGCAAGATCTAGAAAGGTGCACCCACCGCGTGATCAGTGTGTGATAGTATTCAACCTTCCTGAAGCTGCCACACAAGCGTCTTAGTCAAGGCTGTACCACTACGTTACTGTTTTTCATGATTTGCTAATTAAAATGTTCACAAATGAACAGGAAGACCTGACGGAGAAAATTACAGTACATGCGGCGTTTTGCGTTGGCCAGAAGGCAGATGAGATTAGTATGCCACAGAGGCCCTTCAAATTTATTTTGAGAACTTCATCAGAAGCCCTCCTGCTCTTGGAGCGGTCGTCAAAAGCGCGCTATTTGGACGTGTGCATAGCGAGAGACCTGGCCTCAGAGGATTATGAACGCCTGAGGGCTGCACTAAAAAACTGCTTGATAGAAAAGACACGGGGTAGTGCGACCGGTTCGTCCAGAATTTTCAGGTCAAGCGGAGGGTGTCCCAAGTTCGATGGAAACTTCTTGTGTTCCCCTATTCTTCTGAGCAAGGATGAGCGGCAGAGTTTCCGTGAACCCTCCATCCTAGAGACAAGGAAGCAAGTTTGCCTCGGACGAGAGTGGTATACTCAAACGTTCGGAGCCCTAAACATGCTGGACGAGGTAGAGAAATGGGTTAAAAGCAAATCCCGCTGTCATAGCCCGTGTTGAGACGTGGCTATCAGAGGAAGTGATGGACGCTAAAGTCTCCCTCCCCGGATACAGCCTCTTCCTTTCGGACCGCACTAGTGTCAGTAATCAGCAAGCAGCGGGCTTAGTACTTCACATTCGCGACTGCATTCCCGCTACTCTCGTGCTGGCGAGAGCCGACGATGACAGTATGTCTGAGGGACTGTGGTGCAAGGTTAATTTAACACCGGACAGCTCAAATATACTAGATGTTATATATCGCTCTTCTGGATCGTTTCCACCTGAACTCATTGACGATCAAAGGACTTTTGAAGCAACTAACAACTGCTTGATATTGGGAGACATCAGTGTACCTAACAGCAGCTGGGGAATACAAGCATGAATTAGTGGTTCAGATCGTTTTTCAGAGACACTGTCTCGGCTAGTCGTTGACGGGTTGTGCTTGGGCCAGTAACTGGGAGCTCCAACGCGGCTGCAGGCGGGATGCCGCTCCAAGTTCTCTGCACCATTCTCTGACCAACCATGTTGATATTTTTCCTTCAGTAGAGACGATTGACCGTGGGCTACTGGACTTTTGGTGGGCAAGAGATGAACTGCAGGTAACATCCACCCCGGCTCGATGGAATATTTGAAGAATTCCGTTCGAGAAAATGAGGGAAGCTGCGCGCACATACGACTGGGGCAGCAGAAGGAACACGGTTGATGCGCACTGGTGCAAAATTAGATATAACCCGCTGGCTGTCGTGGAACGGTTTGCACCGGTGTCTCGTGGTCGCTCCCACTCTAAAGGGCCACTGTGGTTCGATGTTAAATTGCGTGCCATCATCAGGGACAGACACCAGCGGTTGTCAAGGATTCGGACAAAGCTCAACTAACGGCTCGGCATTACGCTTCGGTCTACTCCCAGGATAATGTGCGGTCTATCTTGTCCGACGGCATTGGACCGTGCCCTGTCGGAATGTTGTTTAGCGTTGATGCGATGGAACGTGGCCTAAGGTTGATCGATGCCAATAAACCCTCGGCCCGGATAACATCCACCCATTGTAGCTCCATGAACTGTCGGTGGAATTGGCTGTGCCACTGATGGACGTGTATCAGCGGTCTCTGGCCGAAGGCAGACTGCCAACGGAATGGAAACGAGTAATTGTTGCGCCTGCGTACGCGGGACGAGGACGGCTGGAAGCTGTCAACTGCCGACCAGTATGCTTCATTTGCCTGCCTGGCAAGGTAATGGAGCGGCTGGCAGCTTGTCGTCTTCACGGGTATCTGGAAGAACTCTCGAACCCCAGCGAGAGGCAAAATGAATTCCGGAGACGGTGATCTCGCTTGACAAACCTCCCGCTTGCCAGAGAATGGAGAGTGGAAGCAAGAGCTGGAGGCAAGACTCTGGATGTGGTGTTTCTCGATTTCAACGAAGCTTTCGACACAGTGCCACATAATCACTTGCTCACCAAGCCGATAGTGTACGCTGTCAGCACTCCTACAATACATTGGGCAGCGGACTTTTTCCGCAGCAGGTCATTCGCTGAAAGGGTTAATCAAAACATATTCGAATGGTTTTCGGTTCCAAGTAGTGTGTTACAAGGTTCAATGCTCGGGCCCTTGCTGTTTCCGGTTTTCATCAGTGAGTTGCCTACCATCGTTTTCGCTGATAACACAAAAGTGTGGAGGACAGTCTCTTCAAATGAGGATAGCAACACATTGCAACAGGACATGGACACGAATTCAGCATGGACAGTTCCATGAAGCTTGCCCCTAAACAAAGAAAAATGCTTCTGTGTGCACCTGGGAGATATTAGGAATGGCAGGGCGTGTCATGTAGGAGACCACTTGTTAAGACGATGTAACACCAAACATGACCTTGGTGTGCTGATGTCAGAGACCCTCAAAACACATGTTCACACAAAGTAGGCTTGTTTCAAAGCTAGGAGAGCGCTTGGGACTACACGTCGATCCTTTGCTAAGGTGTCGACGGAGGCCTTCCACTTACTCTTCTCATCTCATGTTCGTCTGAGACCGGAGCACGGCCACACTGCAGTGTTCCCTGTGCAAAAAGTGAGGCGCCTCAACTTGAAAGAGTACAGAGGGAAGCCACATGTATGGCTGCTGGGATTAAAGGCCTCCCTTAGAACAGGCGAATCGAGTGTCTGAACATGTACACTCAGGGGTACAGGCGGCTCCGCAGTGGTACGTCACATTTTGCGAGGTGACATGGACGAGGAACCCAGGAATGACTTTCTCCATCCGAAATGAGCACAGATTCCGGGATCTTCCCCTCATTATCTTCAAACAACGACTTCACCGTGTATTTCGACAGTCTCGGCGAGCCGTCAGTAGTTGTAATTTGCTACCAACGTAGGCGGTGCTAGTGTTTTGACTTGGTGATAACCCCGCTCTGCCTACTGTGCGGTGTGTAAATTTCTTCTTAAAATCCTAGCTGACGTTGTATATAAGGTCTTTAGGATCCTTGTCTGCCGTCCGCTTGCTGCATGCTATCGCGTTTGTTTGTTTGATTGCTTTTAGCCTATGCACGCCAGTGGCGCTATATACTCTCTTCCGGCTTGCACGTGCGCTCGACGGTCGAATCCTTAACCCGCCTAGTTACCTCCGCCTGTCGGTACCGTTTAACGCCAATCAAGACCTGTTGTAATTACCGTACAATATATGTTCCGTCTCCTGCAATTATTTGTGCCTATTTTTGCGTCCAGTATTCATTGCGTATACCTAGAAAAACGTTCCTTTTCTTCACGTATGCACTAAACCAACACCCAATGATTTGGCCTTTAAGCGGCTCCCAGAAGTGCATATGGGAGCGCGCTGGAAGAATAAGGGAAGTTAACGCCCTGCTTATTCTGATGTCGATGCGCTACTTAAAGAGACTCACACAGTCGGACACTCCTGTCTTCTATCAATAAACAATGGATTAAAAAACCGTTGCAGGGCGCTGCCTCAGCAATTCTTTTTTGTAACTAGTGCTATTGCGTCCACGTCACACTACCTAGCTGAAACTTACTTGATTACATCGATAACTGTTGTCCTCCACTAAATTTGTCCTTGGCCTAGCGGAAGTCAAATTTAAGTTGACGAATTTTTGAAGGGAAAGGTAAACCACTTTATTACCACAAACTATCTAAGTGGAAGCACCAGTTCTCCAAAAGAAGGCTCCAAAAACTCTCCAATTACTTCCGCTTCACGGAATTCATCGCGTGACGCTGCTGCCGCCGACATACCATCCACTGAAGCAACAGAGTAATATCTCGTGGCACCACAGAGACTCACTGTTCAGCACGTTTAGCAAGTTCTTTATTTTCCTAGACCTTATAAGCTTTGCAGATTAGTTAGTTAGCTAGCAGGAGACGTGCCATTCGTCGGACTGCCGACGTTTTTGGACCGCGTCGGAAGATAGTATGGCCTCGCAGCAGAGCCATGGCCTGTAACTCCTGTGATTACTGGACTCAGTGCAGTTGCGACCTCGAATTCCCCACTGACTTGTAGGTAACGCTCCGAGACTCACCCACCCCGGTCCTCGGATCCCGGTGTGTAACATGCCGCCTGAACATCCGTAAGAACAGCATCACTAAGGATACGGACAGAACGAGCGAGTTAGTCAGTTTCAAAATCTCTACAATATGCAGTCCCGGTACGGCAACGCCAGGCAACCACAGCCCGGCTGCACACAACCGAATGCCCGCCGTCTCCTGTACTAGCTAGTAAACCAGCTTCGACAGGCCGCACTTAGCGGAAGCATGGCAAACACATCGTTACTGTGTCTCAGCAAGCTGGTGCCTCCAAGTCCCCCATCAGCACGAGCCAGGAAAGTTCTAAGCCGTTAGTCGAAAGCCATAATAACACAGTCATCAGCCAGCTCAGAACACATGATACAAACGCGCCCAGACATAGTCACTGCCCCGAGTACGCTAGACATGATCTCATTGTCTATAACGCTGCAGAAATCGAAAGCACGTTGCTCAACCAGAAAGAAGCTGATGATCAGTTGCAGTGGAGATCCTTTTGCGATCTACTTAAGTTTGGCGTGGAAGATAAACCCATGCTACGCAGGCTTCGTGAGTCCCACCAAAACGGACGCCCTCGGCCAATGCGTGTCACGCTCGGCCAGATAGAAGACCTTGAGGAGGTTCTCTTATCAGTATCTTCCTTGCTTAGACTCGATGATTCTTGTCCAAGAGTGAAACCTGACTTCCTCTAGGTGATCAGGGAGACTCGACCTACGGCATATCGCAACCCCCAGAGCTCCCAGTATGATCGAACGTGTAGTTTAGTTGTACACGGCGTAGAGGTGCTGAATTGTGCGGATGCATTGCATGCGCACAGGCAGGACATTGACCAGTGGAAGTTCATCCGAGCCAAACTAGGCAAAGACGTAGGCGAATGTGGATCATTGTCTATCCAACGCCCTGCACACCCAGTACACCCGAGCTCCATCACAGCCCCCAGACTACTACGAATCACTCTCTTCACGACAGATATGTTGTCCACTGGGCTTCAGAGGTGGATACGCTAAAAAAACAGCTACCAATCTTAGATCCGACTTCACACAGATAAACCAAGGTGTGAGCGTGGAACACTTTTTACTGGCCTACCTTCTATCGCGGCAATCGTGGTAAAGACGACCAAGGTACCGGAGGTCATCAGCAGCCCACCACCTCCCGCACAGCCGAAAACTGGTACAGCCGACCTCAAAAGGGTCGGCCTAGCTCAAGTGGTACTCGTCACACATCTGAAGACAAACACGATCCCAGATGAGGGTACGCAGATGCACGTATCTAGCTGGTGGTGTACGTTTACTAATGTTCTTTCTCTAAAATCGAAGTGGAGGAACTGTCAAAGCTCGTCGACTCAAAGAAGCCCAAGATCGTAGGTGTAGCAGAGGCATGATTAACGCTGGATGTATCTGATCATGAGATAGAAATCTTTCGCAAGGATCGGCTAGCCAGCAGAGGTGACAGCGTAGCAATTTACGTTGGTGCTGAATTACGTGCAACCCTAAACAGAGACTCAACCCTGCTTTCACTTGAAGAATCCCTGTGGATAAATGTTAGGACACCCCACTTATCACAAGTCGTTGTCAGAGTCATTTATCGTGTCCCATTCGCAGCCCCAGAGTGGGATGAAAGAAGGCACAGTGCCATTAGACGGGCCACCACAATCCACGGACATCGCACTAGCGTTCTAGGCGACTTCAACCTCCCGCATGCAGGTCTCTCCAGCGGGCTAACATCTGGTACTGCGGCCACGGAATTCTACAACCTCGTGCGGGAAGTGGGACTCACCGAGCATGCCACTCAACCCACAAGGTGGATAGAAGGTCGCACGCAATCCCGATTAGACTTGGTGTCAACTACTGGGCCCCATATGGTGGATATAGTCGAAGTTGGTGCACCATTAGGTGCAAGCGACCAGGCCACAATCAGTTATCGCCTAATATGCTACGTCATGATCATCCGTCAATTACTGTCAGCTCGACGTAATATCAGACGAGCCAACTTTCGAAAGATGCGAGAACGTTCATTCCAAGCTAACTGGTCACCACCTGAAGAATGTAGCACGGTAGACAAACATTCTGAGACTACTGCTCTTCCTCATGTATATGAAAGACGTATGCGATGTTATTAAACATGGCAAACCCCTTCTGTTTGCGGACGATATCAAAATCGTTTACACATTTCACCAGCACAGCAACCTCGCATCATGTCTACAAAATATACGACACGAACTAGCATCTTTGGAGTCGTGGTGCAAAATATGGTTCATGACTTTCTCAGCAAACAAGTCGAACATTATCACTTATGGTTGTCAAATACCTAATGGGTTTATCTCACTAGACGGTCATGATATTGACATCGCTACATCCATTTGAGATATTGGAATATGGTATTCAAACTCCTTCAATTTATCTGAACAAGTATGCTTTCAGGTAGCAAAAACGAAAAGAACAAGAGGTTGTATCATGAAGACATTCGGTCTACCGGATGCGAGGTTGGCCGTTTACAACATGTGCGCTCGACCTCAGCCTGAGTATTGCACCTTCATTTACTGCCACCTACGCAAATCCAATAGGATCGCTTTAGAAAATCTTCAGCGATCATTTACCAAAAGCCTAATAAGATATTCATCATCACTCACCTGTAGGGAACGTTGTCAAACACTTGGCATTGATCCACTTTGGTTACGAACACTTAAGTTGAATCTTACACTTCTTTATAAGTTGTTACACTCCGACGCCATCACTACAGCGTTCGCCGTTCATTTCAAACACAGCTCCTCATATGGTCTAAGAAATAAGGGTTCCACTTTGCCAACCCCGTTACCTCGCAAAATGATACGAGCCAACTTCTTCATTGTAAAATATTCTTATATTTAGAATAAACTTCCGAATGAAATCAGAGTCAGTAACAGCATTCTGCATTTTAAAAACGTTTGGACAGCTTCTTTACATCATCGAACATAATGTCAATCTTTAAACTTTGTGTATCCTCTGATGACCTTTTTGAATGTGGTCCAGATAACGTTTAGCTGTCAACAGGATAAACTCATGTACCCGTCTTTGCTATCAGGGCCCTATATGAAACAGCTTGCTTGCATTTGATTCATTATGCACTCAGGAAACCACATCGTTTTACTCACGTGTGTCATTAATATGGATTTGTAATTAAAACAAAAAGAGAAAAAGGATTATATCTCACATATATACTCTTCCACACTTTGTATATATGCCCATTCGTGATAACCTGTTCACCTTGGTAATCACTTAGACTATAATTAATGGTAGCCAGTACTGACGGCTAACAAGGAGGGCATACAAAAACTCTCCACATGAAACTGTGGAAAAAGACTCTCTCGTTTACCGTATATAGTTTTATTATAACTTCAATTCACATCATGCGTTGTCTCCCCTGCCTCAAACTCTCCCCATTATCCATTAGCAACTGTAGCGTGCTATGAAAAATATATTCTATCTTAAACATTGACCCATGAAACAAACTGATGTCAAAATACGAAATAAACCCGCTGAAACCTCAATTTGTATCGTGCGTTGTCCTCTGCCTTGAAACTCTCTTCATTAACCATTACTTACCGTTGTGGGATACGAAATACAGATTCTAGCTCAAACATTAACCCTATAAAATAAACTGACGCCAAAACTTCGGACGGAGTTTTGATTATCACGTGATAATCAGTCTGGAAGTAGCTGCTTGTCACCCAAATATCGCAGATTGCCATAACAGTTATTTCCAAATATTACATACTTTATTGGAAAAACACGGAAATATCGATATCGTGTAAATTTTTTGTCAAAAAATATAACATTTACATTAATCTTCATATTACATGTGATTACTTCATATTTTCCCATTTAACACATGATATTGCGATCTTTGTCTTATTCCCACGAGCATCCATAATGCAACGAAAATTTACACGATGAATGGGCGCTCAAAACCCCACATTGGCCGAGCGATTATTGAGATTTTCAACTTTCTGACGTTTTCGAGCAATCCTCGAGGTTCCGCGCTGGAATCCGCTCAATTATCCGCCCGATTTTGGAACTTCCCTACCTCCTTCGCCAAGACTGAACTATTTCAACGTGTTTCCGAATGAAGTCACGTCAAATAAAGCGAAATCTGTCGAGGCTAAATTTGCACGTATTTCCCAGCGTGACCTTGAAATATTTGAAACGTTGTTCATACCTAACCTTGTAAAAGGTAAATTAATGTAACATCTCATTTTTTGGACTGAATCCGTGGAACAGACGAACCACCTTCTTCTTTCATTATGTGTGAATCGAACGTTGTAAACTGTGACTACTTTCCCTTTAAATACGTCTTCTTTTGTCAACAGACTTCATGTTTGTCTTGTTATATATTCATTTGTTGCTTGTACCGCATGTACTTATCTGTCATGATCGCGCACCTCCGAGCGTGTTTCTCACAAGTGCGTTGAGAAATATTTATTATCATTATTAAGACGTTTCATGAGTGTGTTTGAAATCCCATATCCCCGTAAATAATCAAGATAGAGCAAAAGTGAAACAGCAGTCATACAACATTTTTTCTAAGCGGGCTCCACTACCACTTCTTTAGTCATAAACATTAGGTTGGCATGCTAACCAATGTATTTCTATACAAGTTTCCACAATGCCAGATATTTTTATCACGTTACCATCTGGACATGATGAACAACATACACATTACTTGTATTTCATCGGTAAACTTAACAAACTAATCATAATTCCTTGTAGAGCCTTCTTTAGTGTTACTGCTCTACTGAAGAGATCAAACAGCCTTTCTACGGTGCAATTTTAAAACTCGCGGGCAGCAAATAATTCATATCGCGCGAAGACAGAAAAGTTCTTTCGGAAAAATAATGTCTACCAATTTCGTCCATGATGTATCCCAATTCACGTCTCATTTATTTAACAGATAAGTGATCTATTACACTTCTAAACCGCATTTTTGTGACACTCCCGCGGGACACTCATCGAACGATCGACCGTCCTATGAGCATCCCATGTGCGGGCTGGGTACCTGTTGGTCTGGCTGGTATGAGTGACTTTATCGGTGCGGTGGCCAAACCGTCCAGTTTAGCCCAACAGGCCATCGAGATGCGCAAGCCGTCACACAACGTCGAGGTTCAGTCTCGTTGTGACGGGGCCACCAATGTTCTCTATCTCCATCAATGATCTGCCATCTGAAGTATCGTCTGCACTGCTACTGTTTGTCGATGATATCAAACTCTGGTTTATTGTGCGTAACAGCTCCGACGCGAGCGCCATGCAGGCAGATATTAATGCGATATGAATCAAACTCCATCGAGTTCATTACCAGCAAGTGCAAAGTTATGCATATCAGTCATAGGCACGATTCCCCTTACTTCCTGGGTGGAGTACAGCTCCAAGTCACGGACAGAGAAAAAGACCGGCTGTGTTGTGACACAACCTCTCGGGCTGTCCTAATACTGAGGCGAGCGCCAAGAAAGCCAATGGCGTACTAACGCTTCTGAAGCGTTTGTTTAGAAAATTCAAGCGATCGTGTTTCAATAACCTGTATAACGGCTATATTCGTCCTAACCTCGAGCAAAGAACCCTTGTTAGGCCTCCTGACTTACAAAAAGGACAAACTAATTTTGGAAACTGCTCAGAGGCGCGCAACGACAACAGTCGTGGGTTAAGTGCTTAACCCTACTGTAGCGACCTGGTGATTTCACCAGTCCGCCTGCGGTATGATGTGTGAAATAGTTCCAAAACTCACAGTTGCATATTGTACTTAGGCTATTAAGAAAGTCCGCACAGTGCATGTTATCCGATTGTTTGTCATGTGACTGTGGCGCAAACCCAAACGCACACGTGTGTCACGACTCTTCGGTTTAATCGCTCGACGACGGCCGATCTCCAGCCTCTCTAGCTAATTTACGTGTCGGTGCCATTTCTAGCGCCATAAGAGACCCTTTATATATTTTGAGTAATAAATATTCGGTCTCTCTTGTCAACGGCCTTTTTCTATTACGCGTTTGGTTAATTTGTATCTGGGGGAAACGACTTGGTGCGCCGTGCACTAAATTACACTGAGCGGCTTCACGAGCTAAATATCATCTCCTTTGAATAGCGCAGACAGAGAGGTGACATAATGTTTGCGTTCATGATTCTGAGGACTCCTAACCATCCATGTAGATCCCTGGTCACTTATGCGGATACCAGCTCACTCAGAGGGCAGTACTTGAAAATAAAATTTAAATACAGCAGAATTGAGCTGAGGCACAGTTTTTTCTCGGTTCGGGTCTGCAAAGCCTGGAACTCCCTACCAGAACATGTCGTGAGTGCCACGACAGTCGCTGCGTTCAAATTTCGCTTGGATCGCTACTCTAACGCTTAGTCCGAGCTCCATCGTATTTTCCTGCACACAGCCACGTGTGTAGGTTCGTCTGTTAAATAGCCCACACCTGATTATTTATGTCCACCCAGCTATAGAATAGCGAGTCTTATGACAGTAGACGTGCGCTTATTTGTTTGTTCGTTCATCTATTTATTCTCCATTTTAGCCCTTAGATACAACCAAGAAAAGTTGCAACGTATAACTATCTGTCTGGTACAGATACTCCTTGCCTGGAGAAACTGAACCAGCAAGAGCTGTAGCTTTCTACTTCCGTCCATCACCCGTCGAACCCATTGAATACCAGTATAACATGCAAACTGGCCGCCTTTACTCCGGTTGGCCGTTACGCCTGCGGATCGAATTTAGGGCAACGTGGTGACATCCTGGAGGACAGTGTTCTTCCGAAGTAGAGGTTCAAATAGCAGTCCTATAAAAAGAACCAACAAGAAACAAGCATGAGCCAAATGCTCATTGAGCCGTGCGCACGACTTACACAAACGAAAACTGAAACGGCACCGACAACACAGCGGTGCGTTTCTTTTCGTACACAAACTATTGACAAACTCCTGAGAATGGAAATGACCTGAAGTGTTAGTAGAAATGTTAAATAAAAATTATATATATATATGAATCCTTGTTTATATATACATATATTTATGTCCGTGTGAACGTATATATATACCACATTCCTGTGTAACTATAAATTTTTATATGTATATATACTCATATATGTATTCGTATATAGAATTGTGTGATTTCATACAAAAATTTCTTTTAGTCTCATATATATATAATATTTGTACATGTACATATACGTTCCATATATATAGGAAATCAACTAATTTACAGGGAGTCACACTAATACGTGTATCACTTATATGTGTATGCGTTCCTTTTAATTCGGAATCTTTTGGTACCTTCATATATATGCACATCTGTGAACAACACCAACAACACCAACGTGCATTTCCCCACCTCGATTTAGGAGGGTAAATTACCCAATAGGAAAATTGCGTTTTAAGGTCGCCCGGTGTATTATTAATTCAAATTTTCGATGTTACAAAAGGAAATGCGCTTCCCTGTTACGTAATTCAAATTCAACCTGTGCGCGCCTGCTCGTTTCGACCGTACGTAACACCAACACGGAAAGTGGGCTCGCGGCAGCAGATATTTTATTGGTCACAGCGATTGAGCAAAAAGCCCACCGACTAGAACGACTATATAGCGACGTTTTAGAATAGCTAAACATTCGTTGGTATTTTGTTGTACTATTTGACACTTTCTGATGAGGCATGTTTGTTTGACCCAATTACATGCTCCATTTCCGCCAGCGTAGATCTTCGCTTTCCCGTTCTGTGCACTCTACGGTGGATGCCTGCTGGCTGTACATCTCCTTGTTGCCGGGTCATGGCAGTATATGTAGTACTCCGTTGTTTGTTGTTTTCTGAATTACGCAGGCCGAAACGCATGCCAAAACGTTATAATCATGGTTACAGAAACGTATGACGGACCTCGTTGACCTTACTGGAGCATTTCATGTAAATTTTCGAAAAGGGTTCTCAAGGAGATTTCAAGTGTTGATCGGAAAAATGCTGGAGCTGTTTCATTGGTTCACTGGCTTCTTGCGGAGTTGGAAGCATAAAACCTATGTAGTGTACCCGCCTCAAGATATGCCAGTAAGATTCAGTAGTACGGAGTTTGTGGTTCCATAACAGATTCTATCTCGGTTTGGATGCTGTCCGTCCGCACCGATCACGTGAACTGATGAAATGGTGACAGTACGTGAGGTGTGTTGGGTGTTGAAGCAGCCAGCAGCAATCGGGCACCCAGGGAGATTGCACCGTTTTGTTGTATAACAGTGGAAAGGCAAAACTATACAACGAAGGTGGGGAGAAATTAGAAAATGAGAAAAGATGGGACAAGAAGGAAGTGACAACAATAAAGGTACATGGGGCTATACGTGTCCGACTGTCACCGACCATCTTGGGATTATCCAGTCATCTAGTTGTCTTTTGAATGCATCGACTGACGTTGCCATGACAATCGTCGCCGGAAGTGCTTCCTTTGTTGAGCAGACTCGGACAATAAAACGATGTCGTCTGCATAAAAGACTACTACGTGGTATAGAGATCTTGTACTTATGGCCCATGAGACACTGTATCGGCGAGTGTGAACAGATTTCCGGTGGGGTGACTCGGAGTGCATAAGATTTTGTATGATAATACAAGATCACTCCTCAAACGCTTGCAGGTTAGGGTGAATAGTTCCAGCTTCGTAAGACGGTCTTCATACGATAGGGGAAATAGACCCTCAACCCGCTTAGTGGCCCGCCTCCGGATTGACTCTATAGCAGTGACGTCTTTCTTCCTGTACGGCGCACATGCCTGAATGTTGACTTCCAGCAGTGTTCCTACCAGTGTACCGTAGATACGCGAGAATCTGTTGACCGGGAAATTCCCAAGGATCCTACTAAGCATAGCTAACCTGCTGCCAGCTTTCCTTACCAACAACATAGTGTTAGTACTAGGAGAGAGGTCTGATGTAACGACGGTGCCTAGGTCGCGCTCCTGGTGGACAGTGGCTAGGGTAGCACCACCGATGCGATATTTTCTAGTACTTCGATGACGAACGTGCACAGTCTTTGACTTGGATGTATTGAAGGACGGTCGATTTTCCACGGATCATAGATGCAGGGCACCTAGTTATACTTGAAAGTCTTCCGCGTCTTCAACGCCGTGTAAGAGACGCCATAGTTTCATATCGTCAGCATACATCACAGCGGGTGAGTTACTCACGCCTGGGAGATCGTTAACATAGACTAAGAATAATGAGGGACCCAGTACGGAACCTTGTGGTACACCAGTTGTAGCGTTGAACGGCCTGGATAGCCCACCATTAACTCTAACTGTGTATGTCCGACAGGATAGGTATTGTTTGAGCCAAAAACGAACCTCACTGCATAAACCCATATCATCCAATCTGCCCAGTAGTTTGCTGTGATCAACTTTATGGAATGCTTTCGTAACGTCTAAAAACACAGCATCAGCCGGGAGATGCTCCTCGGCAACCTTTGTCCACGAGTCAACCAGTAGGTTGGTCGTGCATGATTGACCGTTTCTGAAGGCGTGCTGCTCCGGTGCCAACAGTGAGTGGGTATTTAAATAGTTTCCCTCGGATTGGTCCACTATGCTCTTCATCACTTTTGATATGGCTGGACGTAGAGCAATTGATCTGAAGTTACTGGCGTTCGTTTGATCCCCACCCTTGTAGATGGGAGAGATGACACCGTGCTTTCAAGCGGCTGGAATGCAACCAGTATAATATGAGGGTTGGAACAAACGAGCAAGCGGTTCCGCCAGCTCATCTGCGCATTCTTTCAGCATTTGTGGGAGTATCTCGTCAAGTCCCTGGGACTTGTTAACACGCAGCTGGGGTAACCTGGCGCGTACGTTAGCCGGGGTAAAGTTAGGGGATGAACCCGATAAACCATCAGGACAGAAAGCCGTGGTACATGGTTCCGTCTCAGCTGAGTTACTGAAGACGGATGCCTACTGAGCAAGTGATATCTCAGCCGCCTCATAGTTAGATGTAGTGAGTCCTGAAGGTCCCATGAGAGAGGGTATGACAGCTTTCGACCTGATCAATGAGGCCATGTGCTCGAAGAACCTTTTATGACAATCGGCGGTTGATCTCGCAAGTAATACTTGGTGAGCCCTGCGGTCGGCGCGTACGGCTGTTGTGTCTTGATTACGACAGCATCTGAATGCCAGGTGTGAGGCGCCATTCCTTTAAGGAGACATGCATCCCACAGAGCCCGCTTCTCCTTCGTTAGACGTTTGGTCGATGGTTTGAGCCGGGGCGTGGAGTATGAAGTGGGACTGAACCAGTCATCGCGGTGTTCAGATGTAACATAACACACTCTACATAATAATAATATATATATTTCTCAACGCACTTGTGAGAAACACGCTCGGAGGTGCGCGATCATGACAGATAAGTACATGCGGTACAAGCAACAAATGGATATATAACAAGACAAACATGAAATCTGTTGACAAAAGAAAACGTAATCAGATGGAAAGTAGTCACAGCTTACAACGTTCGATTCACACATAATGAAAGAAGAAGGTGGTTCGTCTGTTCCACGGATTCAGTCCAAAAAATGAGATGTTACATTAATTTACCTTTTACAAGGTTAGGTATGGACAACGTTTCAAATATTTCAAGGTCATGCGGGGGAATACCTGCAAGTTCATCTTCGAAGGATTTCGCCGTTATTTGACGTAATTTCATTCGCAAAAAT
>JTDE01014831.1:0-16566 GCA_014338405.1 Paragonimus skrjabini miyazakii | reverse complement strand
TCCCTGCTACTTAATGGAACTGAGCACTGACGTCTGCGGCAGTCGAGACGGTTTGAGGCTGAATACCGCGTGCAAATGAGTGGTTTTGTTTCAATGCTTAACCCTTGTATTGCTTGGTCGGATAAATAACCCTTGCGCCATCCGCGTTCTTGGATCACAACAATATGTTCATTGGGTCAACTGACATCTAGGTAGAGAAACTGGTGACGCCAACCGAGACACAATTTATATAGGTAGTTCGCAGATTCAGTTATTCGGGACTGGAACACATGGAACACTAGAAGTCAAAACCCAAACGAACGCATCTTAGATAAAGTATATGGGCAATAAAAGGCCACAGATAGTCTTCAACTGTAAATCCGCTGTCCTACACCAACTCGGATGAATTATTGCAGAATTTTAACCTGATTTGTGCATTCTTTCTCACACTTACCTTATTCTCAACAAGAATGCTGCCTCGTTCAACAATCTTTCTACATCGCTGCGGACAACTATATAAGACAGAGGCATTCTACCGGACACTAACGAGGAACGATAAAAATATTTTGGAAGATGAGTAACTTTGCTTACGGTAGGGGATGGATGTGTATGAACTGAACGATTTCCTTTACATGTACTCAACCAAAAGATTTTAATGAAATGTGCAGACTGAAAGCCAGAAGTCACCATATGCTTCGCTAACCCGATTTGCTGACCCTGAAATTTGTATTTCACAAGTATAATATTATATCAGATCAGATATCACTAGATTGTTAAATTATATTGACACATTTGTCGGTTCGACATTACGTCCAACAGGTTGCATCACATTAAGAGTCATCAAAACAAACGACTTGAGCAAACACCAGCTGAGGTTTGCTGTCACGGAAGAAGACCTGGTGCCTCCCGTTATAACTGATTTTCTCCAGTAACGTAATTTTGTTTCACGGCCAGTTTGTGAACGCGGATGAACCAGCAATGAATACTGAGTTCTAGCCTACTAGTGTTTTCAGAATTTACTTATCGTAAGATGAGATCGCAGCAGTTATGTCACTACCGACTAGTTGAGTTTTGATCTTTTCGATCGATGGTTAATAAACCATTCAGTGGGTTACACGGGTGTACCTCTCCGAAACAACAGAACTCAGTAGTAGTTAAAAAAATGTACGACAGTTTACTGGTGCCGGACAATTACCGGACATTAGTGGAGCCAGATTTTTCACCAAAGTTTATCCGTTGTTAGCTCTTTTGGTCCGCATTGTTGTGTGAACAGTCAGGCGCTCTGACTTTTGAAACATTATTCGGACGCTCTGGTCAGTTACACAACACTTACGTACGGTAAATGTAAGCCGGGACCTTTTTGAAATGACTGCTACATGCTGTATGTACAGTGCAGTTGATGTGCTGAGCTCTGGTGCAACCAGGTATGAATACGATGCCAACAGTGAATTAAGTCTTTAAAAGTTAGAAAGCGATGTTTAGAGCAACACAATCTTAACATTGCGACTGTTTACCAGAACTGATTAAGTTGAACCATGATCAGCAGTAACCAACTGAAAATTGAAGAAAAGAAACTGATTTTTGTGGCAATTCTTTGATTCCAAAATATAAGGACTACCAAAATATGAGAGGATCTACATGACAATTAAACTAGCTAGCTGAGGTTAATGGTCAGCTGTTTGTTTTGGGTTTAACTCAGACGAACTAGAGTAATGAAGACTACCGTACATCTAAATCACAAAGAAGACGATTTCTTTTTTTGTGACAGTGTACCTAACATTTATCCACTGGCAAAAGCAAAGATACACTACGGTTTACTGACACTGAGCAAAAAAATGCTAATCGTCGTAAAACAAACCATTACTCGCCGGTCAAAATCTAAAGGAAACCAAGAACAGTTTACAGACCTTGATGTGATCCAGTGTCTTGCAATAACCGACACTCAATTGCAAAAACTCCAACGGCACTCAGGAACTTACTTGACTAATATACTGTCTGAAGGAACAAAGTAAGGCGCATGACCATAAGAATGTGGATGGCTGCTATCACAAGCTTTCTGGTGAACAATCTGTTTATAACGGTTTTTACCTATAAACATGGCAAACTGCTAACTCTATGACCATACCGTCACCCACTGCTATAACATTTTGTTGTGTCCAGTCAGCTGTAAACATTTCTGTTAGGAAATCATGGAGAACAATATGTTAAACTAACTATGTGGTGATCACATTCGTGGTCAACTATCAAACCACATCATATGCCTACAATATGAAACTGCTGGAGGAATATATAGTGATGTTGTAGATACTCAATAGACCATGACAACTGGTCACAGTGAAATCATTCCAACTAAATGAAAAGAACGATCTGATTACGGCTGTATGTATTAATGATTAATATGGAGAGCAATAAGTCGCTGTCGGTGGTTAGTAAATTTAGAGGCCAGTTGATGCGAGATTGACTCTTGGAGGAGATCGTCTCAGTGCTGGAGGCAGGAAGACGCCAAGTAGCCTGTGTTGTAGCATTTCTGAATTTCATCCGCCCAAGTTCTGTAGAACTAAGAAGGAAAAGGCTGCGTAGTGTGGGGGTCCACCAAGGGAACTGGGGTGGTCCGTAACATACACTGTCATCTAATAACTTGACGATCCGGTTTTTAACTTGAATAATGGTCATTCATCTGGTGTAATCTATCCTTTTCGCCTTTTTGTCTAACTGGTGCATAACGCTAACGCATCCTGTACAAGGTGCACAGAGAGCAGTCAAGTTTAATATAGAGCCGAACATTTTGCGACCGTTGAAGCGATCGCAGGCCGACTGCATCAATGTGTACTGTAATGATAAGTAGTTCGGTTGTGCCTTTGGTCCATCAACCATTTACTCTACTACTTGTGGGCACCCTCGACATTCACGTCAAACCAACGTGGACACCTAATCCAAATCATCTTATTGACAAACATGTTCAAAATGGTTGCTTTTTGTTGCTTAATAGAAATTAATTTCTCACATTTTCAACAACGCTTATTAGTTAACCTTAAGAAGTGTGTTGTCGTGGTGACCACATTTGTGAAAACCTTCTCGTCATCCAGTATGATATGACACGAAAACAGTCTATTTTTCCAGTTCTTGTGAGTTTGATCCCATTTAAAACCAGTATTATTCTCACGCTGTATAACATTTGTAGTAAGCAGTTTACTAACCTGACCTGATTCCTCTGAGCTAATCAAACTAGTCATACAGTTGATCGGGTGACCATCTCGGTCACATAACAGCTATCAGTTAGTTTGTGATAGGATTACCAGTGAAGTTGACATTTGTTAAACTGGTTGGAAGTGTTGTTGTCAGTTAACTTGCCTTTTACAGATTTTGACAGAGAGCTAGTATAAGAAAGTTTTTAGTAGATTCTCCAGCCTCTTCTTAACTGATCTCAAATTGGTATAAATCTAACTCACTTTGATCTTTAATCTTTGTTTGAACGAATTACTGCAAGAATTTTCCTGGCGGCTGTTGAATTCTTGTCAGTATGAGTTAAACAAAATTCTGGCATAGTTTTTACCATCAATAAATAGTGAGGGAATTTTGGTAAACATGAATCAAACTTCTCTGATTAACGACAATTAACGATAGATGTAAATGCAAAAGCTGCAATCAGTCGTGACTGTTGTTCAATTCATACACTTTTTCAGTGAACAAATTTCTGTTGGCGTCATCATAAATGAGCAGTTCCTTCTTTTGTCAACTTGGCCATTGAATTTCACTTGCACTGTCGGATTTATTAATGGCATGCCATCTAAGTGACCAACTTGACAGATTAGAGAAATATGTGTCAAAGTAAACTGTGACAAGTATAACCAGTACCGAACAGTGGAATTATGAAACAACTACCTTCTTCTATTGCTTCCGAATACCAAAATTGAAAATTGTTTTTGGAAGTTTCGTTGAGTCACGTAACAGTCATTTGTAAGAAATCCAGTCGATTGTCACTGAGTGATCAAACAAACAGCCGACTCCAAAGTAAAAACGTTACGCACCGTCTCTGTCTGCTTCAGAATTCCAGACAACGTCTTCCAGTAGACTCTTACGCCAGGGCTCTACTACGCTTGGTTAATCGGTCACAGGCAAGAAGGTCAATATAACACAATTGGTTTGTACTATTCTCCCGGAAGATGTCTCCACACAGCAACCAATTCATCACTGAATTGAGGCTCAGTCCCAAATTTTCCGTCATACCGTTTTTGAACTTCTTTTTTCTATATAAGTTCACCTCAAACAAGTTACTGGTTTTGATGCTTAAACAATGATTCTAACTTTGTATTCAACTGCGTAGTAGTATTACTAAAAAATGTGCAGTTCATAGAAGGCAAAAGTGTATGTGTAAACTTTAAAATCTGTTTTACTTTTGAGGACAATGTTTGAAATTAATTGACCTTGTGGTTAATACTTGCATGTTTGTGAAATTAATAAAAGGAACGATTTGAAATTATGACAAACCTGATGCGTTCTGTCGAGCACATTGGAAACATACTTCAGTATTCTGTACCCAATAAATGAGCTGACAGGCAAACTTAAAAGTCTGAAATACACCTTTACCCAAAAGAAGGTGTTTATGATTAGGCTTTCCGAACTGTCAGCGTGATGTTCTGAATGTGCGGTTTATGGAAAATCTGATGACGTTGTTACGATTAGATGATGAAGACATGACTGACGTTGACAACGAGTTAGTGTTGCCGACAACCAGATGGTTCATTCTACGCTAAATCTCCAGCAGGTCATGCGTGATATGGAGATTTCTTTAAAACGCAATCAATTATGGGATCGATTGTAGGGTATATCAAAGAAACTACATAGGCCTACCTATAAAACACAGAAGTTGACCATTTTACGCAAAAAGTTGAATATTCAGGTCAAGATGTGAACTTATTAACGATGAAAGACCCTCGGGGTGAAACTTTACGCACAGTAGGCTGAACAGTCCACGTAATAAGTTAGCTTTCTTGGTCATTAGAAAACGGTTATGAGGAAGACTGATATGAGTTGAGACGTTAGATCTAAAGCTCCTTTTATGTACAAGAGCAGCAAACCTATTGTCTATTGTGTAATAAATATGAAGTAAATAAGTATGGACTTAATCATGGAAAACATCAAACGGAAACCTATTTCCATTAGCCAGTAGGTGTAAAACGGTAATATCCCTCTTATGCATCGCACAAATTACTGTCCATTTTGCATCCGATTTTTGTGTCAGCATGTTACAGCTTCATGTATTCTTGCTTAATTCGTGAATAGGCCGATTTTATTTTATGGCTTTTAGGACATTAGGCAGAGTTAACTCGTCAGTTGAACTCGGCTCGGTCCCTGTCAATCTACGTGAAGCCTCTTAAATTTGTATAACTGTTTAGGTTGATTAACCAATCCAACTGACTGATATCCATTATGGGACACTGTGATCGATTACTTATTTATATCTCACTTGAGGAGAACGAAAGATCTATGGGCTTTCATTCTTGTCTCCATGGTGATAAAGTTGCACTCAGTATTCCCTGTGAAGTTGGGATTTATGTTGCAACCATTTAAACGTTTAAGACAGGAGTTGCCTCTCGTAGGATCGGAATATATTCAGACTCTGTGTCGGTCAATCTTGTTCCCTATAGTTTGTTAGTTGTGTTGCGAAGCAATCAAGGAATTGACCAGACTTTTCCAGGATATTTGTTCATAGCATAGTTGTTAGTTTCAACCCTGCCAGCCCATCATCGTGATTTCTTCGTTTTAACGGTTATAATAATATGTAGCCTCCAGTATTACCGGTCCATCAGCTGCATGCTTCCTTCACTAGTCACGCTGGGTTAAAATTAATATGCGATTCTCTTGTTTGTAAGTTTACGTTATACTCAACATTCGCGCATTTGATAAGTATGAACCACCCTTTGTCTAGGTACCCCAAAATTAACATAGGGCTTCAGAGACCGTTTGACTTTTATCTCGTAATACATAAATTTCTGTGTTAGTCCGTTCGTCTAGTGATTCTCCTGCATCACTTTTTCGTTGATCGTGCACTATTCAAATGATAAACTTTAACAGGACTGCGCTGAGTAATGATCAGGTTGCCCGATCGTCTCGAAATGGAGATACAGTTACTGTCTGTTAACTCCAATCGATCACAAGCGAAAGTGGTTGAGCGTTCACATATGATAATTCGGTCGTGCCTAACGTGAGGTCAATGGCGCAATGGTAAACTCGGTTGCCTCATGAACAGCATGTCCGTGGTTCAAGTCCCGGCGGTGGCGATGATATGCACTACTGACAAGCTCTAATCAGAGCGAAACTCGAGTCTAGTGCTTCTTTTCGATAGGGGCCGACTGGAAAGTCTATGGGGATGCGACAGCTGCGATCAATTGTGGGTGATGTTCAACTTGAAAATATTCATAAGTTGTCAACAATTTGGTTAACAAAACCTAAATGTCATACAGTCACGATTTCAGCTTTCAGTTTTAGATCAATTTTCACTTAGTTCTTTCTATACAGGAGCAAACAGTACTAAGTACGTTCTCATCTGAACTTGTTATTAGTGCAAATCGGTGCCACAACCAGGACCTGGATTATCGTATCCAAACGCCCGACTACATCTACTTGTGGGTAGTGCTCAGCTAGCTCAAAGTTGCCCAGAATTGCTGTTTTATGAGAACATACCCCGAAGTGCAAACTTGTCAGTGACTAGTTTGTGTGTAACTGGCTACTACGTGTAAGAGCCGCGTTGCAGGAATGTTAATAACCTGGGCCCTAAATACTAGATTTTCCAAGAAAAACTATGAAACATGAACTTGCATCACTGTCCTGATGAGAAAACACGTTCTGTTTGAAATAAACAGAAATTGCATGACAATATCATCACTACAACCGCTTCGTTGAACTCACAAGTCGTGCTGCATACAACACTATAATATTGATGCAGTGAGACATCGCTTGTTTTATCAATGACAAAAATTTCAGTGTTTGGCTATCAAAATGAGGTTGGTCAGGTGACTTCAAATGTTGACAGCCACTATGAAAAGAACAATTAACTGTCGCTAGTCAATGCTGTAAGGGTGAATCAGACTGGTAACCAGTATCAACAACTCATATTTTTTTCTGACTGATTTTCTCCAGACATACGTTATGCTCTCTACATTAGATGATTCCTTTAAAAAACATTTTAATCGATCAGCGCCGACACACAGTAATTTAAATGAATCTGTTCACAATTAACAAAATGAATTCCTTCAAAGTTAGTAATCTGAACCACAAACTCTGACTTCATTCCATTTAGTATGTCTTATCAAAAAAGAGCACAATTAACTCACAAGCAAAAGTGGTTGAACATTCACATGTGATAATTCAGTCGTGCCAAATGTGAGGTCAATGACGCAGTGGAAAAGATGGTGGCCTGACGAAAGCGTGACCGGAGTTCTATTGTCACCTGTGGCAAGGATATGCATTACTAACGAGCTCTAGTCAGAGCAAAACACGAGCCTAGTGTTTCTTTTTGGGAGGAGTCGACTACAAAGTCTATGGGAATGCGACAGCTGTGAACAATTTTGGGTGACGTTCAACTTGAAATCTAAGGGATTTTTTTAATACTAATATTACGGTGTCAGTGGTTTAACTGTAAGTAGAGACTGTGGAATTTCATTTTTTAAAAGTAACCATGGAGGTTTTAACCGATCAATTCAACAAGTCTGTAATACCTTTGAACGTCTGATATTTACTTCCAATGATACGTTGTGATCACAGAATCAATTGTGCACCCGCCAAATAATCCTGAATAGGGCAACTGCACTGCAGTGAGTTCAGAAACCCTTAATGTGTACACAAAGCAACAGATGATGCATATATATCGCAAGGTGACCGTTTTTTACCAAGATAGCATCTAAACATATAGGTGAGTTACTGATAAGGAACACCGGTTCATGAAGCCGTTGCCCACTCTCTAATTTGGTCAACAGAGTTTCAGCCGTCCTTGCAAAGATGAACATCACATTAAGATACTACCTTAAAAAATCACTCAGTTTGCAAATCGTCTAAACTATCCGAAGGACAGCTTACCCAAAGATCAGCCTGTTATTGTATCCCACTTGACTTCATAATTCTTAGCCAAATAAGCCAGAGTTTAAGTTCTCTCACACATTGTTTGTTTTAAATCATTAGTTTGGATTTCACAGACTTTTGAGTTGATGTCAAACACCGTTCACATTGATACCACTGGATCCTGAGATAATAGGGCAGATGACTGTCTGAAAAATTGCTGCTGACATGATGAAGTATGTAGTCGTGTTGTCATGCCTGGACAGCTGCGTTATTGGCTGGAATTTCATGAATTCAGTATCAACCGGAAGCTGTATTTAATCAATGTTGAAGTAAAACATTAGAAAAAAAGTGAACCTCATAGACGATTTTGTCTAATTCCTCCTTCAGATTGCCTTGATACAGTCACCGCAAGATCATACCGTCGCATTTAACTTGAAGCAACTAGACTGAAGAATTTACATGAGTTAATTCGCCTTGCTTAACAATATGTCGAAAAGCAATCTAACCAGGCCGTGGCGAATAAATAATTTGACGGATCAATTCGGCAATATCGTATTATACTTCAGCTCAAGTTTTACTGGGAGTAGACGTCTTTTATACATATAAATAATTGCCAAGCGTTTATGTTGTCCCAAAACAGTAACGAATTTATTGTACACCGGACTGGCCAGCTACAACACTTGCGTGAAAAAAATAACATTTTATTGGCAATCTATCATATAGACACTCAGTCCCCGCTAACAGTGCTAATGCGTTCAAAATGACAGCTAGAATCAAACGACCGAATGGCTGATGCTATGAAGCTAGCAAAAGCGAGAATAAAATATAAATTTATAAGTCACCAGAGCTATTAGGAGACCTTTTCTTCAAGAGACGAATCACTTGTAGAGATAACTAAACTACTTCTTTCTTTTGTGAACGCTCAACCACTTTTGCTTGTGAGTAATGATCGGGTTGCCCAATCGTCTGGAGAAGGGACACAGTTACTGTCTGTTAACTCCAATATATCAGCCCTCGACTAGGACTTCTGTCCAAGTTGAAATCACAGAAATGATTGACTTGTTGAGCGGTATTTGATTATTGGTGATTAGTAGGGAAATCTTTTTGAAAGGGGTCGACTGGAAAGTCTATGAGAATTCGACAGCTGTGCTCATTCGTGGGTGATGTTCAATCTATATGTGAAAATGAAACCCCCTACTATTCATCAATACTTCTTTCGTTTTTAATATATTTTTCAGCTGCTTACAGAGACTCAAACGTTTCATTAGCTGTCACATGACTACAACTGATTTGCACGAAAATTCACCTTTCGGTGTGCATAAAACATTTTATTGATTTGACTATTCACAGTTGTAAATCATAATTTTACGATAAGTTATGCTAAATGCATAGGTCGCTAGTTACAGACTATGCGACCATCCAACTTTCCCAGTACAAGTTTACAACTGTTAGTAAATCATTTACGATATTTTCGGATTTAAAACAAAGTTGACAGAACTAGAATAGCACTGCTAAAACGAAAGTTTATAGGATGTTAATGAATTTACTTCACCTCACATTGCATCCGCACTTTGAAGTGTCTATGCAGAGTGAACACCGTCGAATGTATGGTGTTCCAGATGTACCGGTTCATATTGTAGTGGACAAGTGGGTATGCACTAGACCCTCGTCCACTAACAACTTACTACGCTTTTCCTGAAGAGCAATCGAAACGTAGTCTCAACAGGCATCGAACTAGAGGACGTAGTGGGGTTTAGAAACAAACCGTATATCTCCATTAATATCTGGAAGTATGATAAGTTGTTAGCTCTAACCTAGTCTGGAACCAATGGCAGCAACCAAGAGGAGAAGGAAAAGACGCTTGAGATAGGCTACTACTCACTCGGAGGCATTCAAAAGTGCGCCAAGCGAAAAATGTGTTGAACCTTCGAGTGCGTTAAACAACGCTCTGAAAGATTTGAGTTAAACGACACTGAAGAATGAAATAGTAGATGAGTCACTAAGAAACCGGCCATCATTCGCTGCGTGCAATTAGTTACATGACTGAAGAAAGTGGCACTAAGTTCATACCAGGCCTCTTGTAGCAAACTTACAGAGAAGCATGCGTACAGAACAAGCAAGCGGGAAAACATGGTTGCAGCCGGGATCCTTACAGAAGCCACACAATCGCTGGTCACTACAGTATTGTAGCCCAGATCAGTTAATTTAAGTGCCTGCCCAAAGTTGACCATGTAATTGGACAGCACGACTACAGCTGGAACAATATCGGCATTTAACCAGAATTTGGAAGTTAAGTATATTTAGATCTCTCATACAATTTAACTAAATGTCCCTTCAAACGTACATTGACAAAGTTAGCTGCGATTCATGGAGTAGACAGAAGCTGCCAATTTTTGTTAGTCAAGAACCGCAAATCAAACCATTTTGATTGCTCTTAGATATTGCTAGTTGATGGAGCAGTTTTCAAACATCTTACATGGCAAACACCCGGGATGGAGAACTGTGAGGCCAGAATATGATAATTAGGCCAGAACATGGATATACACCTATTGAATGCTTGAGGCTTTGAGTTGCTTTCATTCATTTTATCCAAAAATTCGAACAAGATGAATGGTGTAATTATCGCTGTTTTGGCGATGTCGTCGTCGGCCATTGGGATCTGGTGGATGGCACGAACCAGATCAAGCTTCGAGAAGACATGAGTGTCTTTCAGGCTAACCGTGATTTACTGAATATGTGGAATGGGTTACCTGTCCGGTACCGTGGCGTTGTTAAGCACGCGATAATCTCCACATAGGCGCCAGTCTCCTGACTTTTTCGGCACCATATGAAGCGGCGAAGCCCAGGGGCTATTCGACGGGCGAATGATGCCAGACTTGAGCATGTGCTCGAACTCGGCGCGCGCTATCTTCAGCTTGTCCGGTGTTTAACGGTGGGCTTTAACGAACACCGACGGGCCAGTGGTGACGATGCAGTTCTGCGTTGCATCAGTTGCTGGCGGCATCAAGGTCGGTTGTCTGAAGACGGTAAAAAATACTTCGACAAGGGAAGCGTAAGTGGTCGTGATAACCGGGCGATGCACGGGACTGATTGGATCCGCCTTGGTCAAAGTCCCGGTAACAGACAGGTTCGTTTTGTGGTCGATTAGCCGACGGTGTCGTGCGTCGACTAGCAGGTCGTAATGCTCGAGAAAGTCGATGCCAATGATTAGCATTTGGACGTCAGCAACCGTGAAAAGCCATCGAAACGTGCGGCGAAAGTTTATGTTCAATGTACTCAAACGCTGGCCATAAACGGTAATAAGCGTACCGTTTGCTCCACGTAAAGTCGAATGTGCCTGCGTGGGTCGTTTGCGAGAATCCGGTGGGAGAACGCTGATCTACGCACCAGTGTCGATGAGGTAGCGAACTCCCGATTCGCGGTCTCGATTGAAAAACAAGCGAATTCGGGAGCCAGCAACATCGGTCGCCGCGACGTGCTGGTCGACTAGTTTTCCTGATCCTTTTTGGAGAAGGAACAGGGACTGCGGCAGAATCGAGCACGGTTACCAAACTGCTGGTGGCACCTGCACTGGTCGGAGTTGACACTCACCGTGTGCACTCGTCGCCTCCTAGAAGTCGACCCGGAAGCTCTTCTGTTAGGCTTACGTGAGGTTGAGTGCGGGCGCGAGCTTCGAGTGCTAAGCGCCTGGATCTGACGTGTGAGTTCGTTCACACGGTCAGTTAGGAGTGCCAGTGATTTCGGCGCTGGCGCAGATAACTGGGAGACATGTTGTCCGTATGTCTCCTGGATGCGATCGGCGGTGTCGGCCCATTGCGACAGGGGCGCTTGAGGAGTGACACTAAGGATATTTTGCATATCCTCAGGAAGTCGTTGGATCCATAACTACTTCAATAAAAACTCCTCGGGCTGAGTTAGACCTGCAAGTCGTTGCATATGGCGTAAAAACTGTGAAGGCTTTTGGTGGCCTAACTCGATGGAACTCAGCAACTGGGCAATGCGTTGACGGCCTGAAAGGCCGATGCGTTTGATAATGGCCTCTTTAAGCTGCTTGTATGGTTTAACGGAGTTTGGAATATTCACATTGTCGACCACCAGGTTTATGACGTGAAGCGGGAGAGCGTATGATCGAGTGAACCGAAGACAACCGGTTGAGAATAATACAGTGAGTAGACAAAGAGTATGTCGTTGACTTGCGAGATCAACGCAGGAATAAACGGACACAAATACGAAGCGATAACGGAACGGAGCGACATGCGTGCACGCAGCGGGTTCGTACGTTCAAGTGCGCGGAGGACTTGTCGGTCTCTCTACTCGTTCAAACAAATGTCTAAGTACATATAAAAGTAGGGAATAAAAAGAGTACAAACGGCACTCGTACTTCTCACATAATTGACACTAACGGATAGGGTCGTTACAGAGCTCCCCCCTAGAAGGCAACCAGAGTGTTGACTTTGACAATGTTGCAATGTTTCATTTAGCCGGAACCGTTGACACGAACATGAATGATCCAATTTACTCCTGCCACACAACTGGCGTCTACAGACGGTGAAAGAACGAGGGAGGACAATTGGAAGTGGTTCGGGGGAGCACGGTCTGGAAGGTTAAGAATCATAAGCGAGCGGGGGAATTGGGGATAGGCCAGTTCCAATCGACCTCATAGGATCGTTGCCTTGTTCGCTTCCATCGTAGGCGGATCTTGCAGAATTTCTAGTTTTCCCGCGTCCTCGGCGTATCTGTTTACTCTTGGTATGTAGAATATATAGTATTTATAAATAGAAAACGGTAACTTCCCCGGGTTTCTGCGTCCATTGTGTCCAAAAGAACGAAGCGTTCCCTTTTTCATATTCTTTTTTTTTTAACGAAATTTGTCTTGCTGACAGCGTTCGTTTTAGGTTAAACTATCTGAAAGCAACTCGGTAAGGACATGCAACAACAATAAAACTAGATACGACGGACTTCCACATAATCCCCAAATCGCATCGACCTTCGCAACTCTTGGCCACGTCTGTTCTGTAGACTTGGCTCCGTCGAGGCAGGCGGAGTCGTAGCCGAAATCGGATCTGTGCTAACGTTAGGCAATGCACTGGTCGTTGAGGATGTAGTTGGTTGCGAATCAGTGACCACATCAGTTGTTTCTAAAAACGTTGGCTTTAGTCTGTCGATAGATATAACTTCGCGTTTACCATTGCGTTCCAACACGAAAGTCTTATCATAGCGCAGGAGTAAGCAGAATGGGCCTGTATATGGCGGGTGTAAAGGTCGTCGAGGAGCAACCGCACGCACCAAAACGTCAGAACAAGTTGACAGACGAGGATCTACGTACGCTGGCGTCGTCTGTTCCCTTGGTGAGGTCGGTCGGAGTCGTCTCATATGCTGGGTCAACCGCCCGCCGTAATCCGCGAAGTTGATGGGTCACGTTGCGCGTGAGGCAATCATCTCTCCGGGTAAACGTAAGGAGCAGCCATAGACTAACTGGGCGGGGGTGGTATGCAGGTCGGCCTTTAGCGTGTTCCGGACAAGTAACAAGACTAATTGCAAAACCTCGTGCCACGAAGGGTTGTTGCTAGCGGATAACGAACTTTTCAATCGCCTATGAAAACGTTCAGCTAACCCGTTGACTGCCGGATAGTAAGCTGTTGTGCGAATTCGACTACAACCTAATGTGTTGAGAAGTGACGTGAAGGTTAAGTCAAAATGTGACCCGCGATCGGTGGTCACTACGGCGGGGCAACCAAACTGGGCAACCCAACGTTCCAGGAATGCTCGTGCCACGGTTTCCGATGAGCAATTCGTAATGGGTATAGCTTCTGGCCAACGTGTAAATCTATCTATCCATGTCAGGATATATGTGCACCCATTTGAGGGTGGCAAAGGTCCGACTAGGTCAACATGCACATGGTAGAAACGCTCATCGGGGGCTGCAAAACTCCCTACTGGGGTACACGTGTGACGGTGAATTTTAGACCGTTGGCAGTGTATGCACGCTTTGGCCCATGTGCGGACGTCGCGATTGACATTGCGCTAGACAAAGCGCTCGGTGATCATTTTGACTGGTAAACGTATGCCTGGGTGAGACATGTTGTGCAACGTGTCAAACATTCGGCGGCGGAAAGCTAGTGGAAAAACCGGGCGAGGGATGCCTTGTGAAGTGTCACAAATAATCATCCTTTCGGATGAATTCATGGGAACGCTCTTTAGCTTAAGGGAACTGAACCGACGAGATTGTTCTGTCTCCGGATCGTTGTCCTGTGCAGCTGCGATTGCTGCCAGATCGATTGAGCTGTCGTGCTCGTTGTGGCATTGATGTACGAGAGAGCATCGGCAACTGGGTTCGCAACTTCTGAAATGTGACGGATATTGGTCGTAAACTGAACGATATAATCCAGGTGTCGGGTCTCTCTAGGGGAGTACCTGTCGATTGTTGAGCGCAGGGCGTACGTTAGCGGCTTATGATATGTGAAAATGATGAAACTCCTGCCTTCAAGGACATGTCGAAAATGGCGGATACCGGGATATACCGCCAACAGCTCCTTTCCGAAAGCACTATACCGTGACTCAATTGGTTGTAAACGCTTAGAGAAAAAAGCTAATGGGCACCAGTCGTTGCCGAGTTGATGTTGTAGGACTGCTCCTACAGCCACGTCCGATGTATCCACGGTTACTTCTAAAGGGGCGAATGGGTGATGGTGTGACAACGACGCTATGTTGGCGATAGTTGCTTTTAAATTAACGAAGGCCTTTTTGCAGTCTTTGTAAATGAAAATGAGCGAACCTTGCCTCTGAGCAGGTCGGTGAGCGGTTGCATTAAGTGTGCACAATTAGGAATGAAACGACGATAAAAATTCACCAGATCATCAAAACGGCGAAGTTGTTTGAATGATGTGGGCTCCGGGTAGTCCACTATTGCTTGCACTTTGTCGGGGAGATGTTCGATCCCGCTCGTGGATATATTGTGACCTAGGAAAGTTACGCCGGGCATCCCGAACGAGTACTTAGCTAGGTGTATAGTCACTGCATGGTGCGACAAACTGGCGAATAACGTACGTAAGTGCGCGCAATGTTCCTCCTGTGAGGAGCTAGCAACCAAGATGACATACAGGTATGGATAGAACCCGTCCTGTCCACGATACACGTCGTGAATAAAACGCTGGAAAGTCTGGGCAGCGTTGTTCAGACCAAACGGCATACGTAAAAATTCGAAAAGTCCGAACGGTGTTATGACCGCTGTCTTCGCGACGTCTTCGGGGATACCGAAAACTGATTATACGCACGCACTAGGTCTATTTTTGTGAATATCTGCGTTCGTGATAGGTTTTCTGTCAAGTCTTGAATATGCGGAATTGGGTACCTATCAGGAATGGTCGTGTTGTTCAATGCCCTATAGTCGCCACATGGGCGCCAGTCGTTGTCAGTCTTTTTGGGCACCATGTGCAACGGCGAAGCCCACGGACTATCAGACGGGCGGATAATGCCAAGTTGAAGCATATGCTAAAATTCGACTCCAGCAATTTTCAACTAATCGGGGGCTAAGCGGCGTGGACGACTTCGAACTGGCGGCCCTCGTGTGACAATGTGATGTGCGACGTCGGTTGTCACGGCCGCTAGTTCGTTGGCGGGCCGGACCAGTAGAGGGAATTCGGATAAAAGTTTCCCATAAGGCTCGCCCACCACGGGATTGGCTAACATTGGACTGATCACTGCCGTATGCGACGGCTTACCCCGAACATTGAGTCTTGTCGAGGTATCAATCAAGCGCGATCGACGTGCGTCGACCAGCAAGTCGAAATGTCGGAGGAAATCGATCCCAATAATAGGGAAAGGTATATCAGCTGTTACGAAAACCCACTGAAAATCGCGTCGAACACCAAAGTTTAGACACAACAGTCGACGGCCGAAGGTTTTAATGGGCGTACCGTTTGCTGCTCGGAGTGCAGTGTCAGATTCTGATCGGACGTCCGTTACCGAGTACGGAATGACACCAACCTCCGCTCCCGTATCGATTAGGAAGTGCTTTTTGGAGGTCGAGTCTCTTAGAAAGAAGAGGCGACTGTTGTTTACTTGGCCAATGGCTGACGTCGCCAAAAACGCCGGCCTGCTAGTTTGAACGTACGTTACCACGACGGCTACATGGTGATCGGCATCCTTTAGCGTTATCAACATACGTCTCATGCTACTAACAAAGATTATTAGTCTTCAGATCGGGTGGTGACTGTGTAGTGGACAAGTGGGCATGCGTTAGACCCTCGTCCACTAACAATCTAATACGCCTTTCCTGTAGAGCAATCGAAACGTAATCCCAACAGGCATTGAACTAGAGAACACAGCAGGGTTTGGAAACAAACCGTATATTTCAAGCAATGTTTGGAAATATAATAAGTGGTTAGCTCTAGCCTAGTCTGGGACCAACGGCAGCAACCAAGAGGAGAAAGGAAAGAAGCGCGAGATGGACCACAGCCCACTTGGCGGCATTCAAAAGTGCGCCAGGCAAAAGTGCGTGGAACCTTCGAGTGCGTTAAACAACGTTCG
>JTDE01014830.1:0-16840 GCA_014338405.1 Paragonimus skrjabini miyazakii | reverse complement strand
CCGTTATACTGTATTGCTGTATGGTCACGGAACCCTACCACGCAGCTCACTAACGAAAGACACAACTTGAAAGCGACACGATGCAACGCGGTCATGAGAACGGGTCTGAAGTGGCAAACAATCTTCATTGATAGCATTGAATGACTACATTTCAAATGCACTTGTTTCGTGTTTCAGTGTTCATGTTCGAACTATTTCTGTATGCTAATTTCACTTCACTTAATCTTAATTTATATTTATGTGACGTTTATTGTTTCCATAATGAGTATCTTGTTCGTTTAGACCCCTTTATTCTATGGTCTTTTATTGTCGTCCAGCGCCGAATCCGACGTAAGTAAACACCTAATGTCTCATCTGGCCGGTCGACTTCCAGTGATTCACATCTTGCGATGTGGGTCCAAATGATAACGAGCGTGAGGATTTTTCTCCTTTATATATTTTATGTAGATCGAAATTCATTCTCATCTATACCGTCAGCGCATACTACTTACAAACAGGTCAGTAAGAAACACTAGTGCGGTCTGACACCAATCTCCATAGAGTACATGTGATGTCAATTGGAGATTCACCTATTTCTGCGCCGTTGTTTCGGGATTGGAAAACGACTAGCTTCTGCTTTTCCATTCAGTGCAATGAACATGTGTTATCGATTGTATTCTTAACGAACCATTTGTCAGTTTGTGCTTTGTATCCCAAAATAACCAAACAGCCCATTGATCGCTAACCAGATGTGTGCAGCACATTCACATTGGCTCATATGTGTGTGTGTCTGCGCATGTTCTGGGTATCCACGTGCCTCCGAACGGGTGGTGAAGTGCGAATGGACTAGTCCATTTTCGTATGACATACGATAGATAGAATGTTATCCAGAGGCTGCGTTCTCCATCCCCTACTTATTCGATTAGGCAGGAACAAAAGTAATGCGCTACTCAGCAACGGACCTTAAGGAGTTGACTTCAAGGGGTGTCACATATATTATGTGCAGGCACTTCTACTGTCAGTGTTTCGAGGTCAAATGTTTAGGCAGTTACTAATCTGTCTGTAAGCGCTGTGATTGTGTGAATGAACGTATAAGCTGATACATGATAATCGGAGATGATCAGTAACATCTAGAAATGACCAATACGCAACGTTGATTCGAAAATCCATTATCACTTGTCCGTTAAAACGAGCTGAACAAAAGATTTTTCGGAGTATTTGTTCGTATAACAGGAAACTAGCCTTCATACTCTACTACCAGGCTGCATGTTTCGATACTTGATGGTAGTGGAGAAAAGAACATAAATTCTCTACGGATCCAGATGAATTCATTCAGGAGCCTGATCTTAGCGTTGTTATTTAAATTTGTCAGGAGACGCATCTCTTAACGAAGTAGCAAAGGTGAATCACGTCATATCGATTGATCGATCCGGCTTCGAGTTAATTGATATGTTTAGCTCACTCAGTCAATCAAGCTCAATTAGATTGCAGCTGCGAGATCGAACACCTGTACGTTATGTGATTTTAACTCATTCAGTTGATCAGATTGAAGCTGCGCGATCAAACGCTTGTACATTATGTGAACTGTTTTCACGAGTGCACTTCCCAATGCCCCTCTGTAACGTGATTCGTACTCCGTTGGGCCTATAAATTTAGAGCCTCTGTGGCCTAATAGGAACTCGCCTCGTTTTTTTTCCAATAAACGCTGTTGACGAACCTATTCTTTTTCTCGGTTCTGGGTCAGCGATTGAGCGCGTTATAAAAAATACTATGAATTCACGATAATGAGATAAATTATTTGGGAAATGAGATATATTGCAAATACTTGTAATGCATAGTGTAAATCATTCATTTACGTAAATGATCATGAGTTACTAGGATCCGGCGAATGTTTGACTGCAGGTACAAGCAATAACGTTCGTTATATTTTGATACCCGAATGTTTGATGCCTTTTCAGTTCCCCTACTGTAAATGGATGTGTTAAAACGTAAGATAGTAGTGAAGTGTTTGTACCTCTGTATATTTAACACAATTAAGTCATCAGATAGGGTATAAAATTCCACCAGTTCACGTTGATTTCCAATACTTCCTTGTGACTAGTGCGCTCATTCAAAACCAGTTCTTCGATTGACTTTGCCCAAACAACCGGCGACTACTGTCTAAATGCATATCGACACCTGTACGTCCATAGGATGCTGTCAGCCATGTCGATCCTGTACTCGTTTTTTGGGTAGAATCTTAGACTTTTCCATACAAAAAGAGTGAGTAGGCGCATTCTGATACAGAGTTGAAAACCGAACAGTCGAGCTTCTTTCTTCTTTTGATATCTGGTAACCAGTTGACTATTCAACTTATTGGAATAAAATCAGATTACATAATGATCCAGAAGTTGTGTTTCTGCTTCCGCCTGGATTCCTTTGCTGTTCAAACCGAACGTCCCCCAATAGGCGTTTGGATAGCAAGCGTGTTAAGTTCACACTGGTGAAAGTGTCAATCGTAACTTAATAAACTTAGCTGATTAACTCCCCAGTCTGGAGCACCATCATGTCTACTGTCAAAGACTGATCGTTCAGCAGCTCTCAAGCTTGTGCACCCTAACAGTAAAATGCTGTTCGCATACTTCATCTCAATAAAAATTAAAATCTAAAATGTTATCTCGTACTTGAGTGGTTCGTTCGAAATACAGCGTAGTCTGCTATTCAGTAGCTTCTGGTCGATTGTGAACGAGGAATGAAAATTGAATTTTGCACTAATTCGCTTGAAAGGTCTTCCTATCTGTGTGAACCAATCATCGTGCATTTGTCTGTTGCAAGTGACCTCGTTTTTATAGACAAACTGTTTCTTGATCACATAAGCCGGCTTCGTGAGATGTCTTGTAGGAATATCGGAATGACAAGCACTTCGCTCCAAAGGAACTCAACGAAATAACCTTTTCCGTACAGTCCGCGAGCAATCTGTAAACCAACAAACACCCCCAGCTCCTGTAAACAGGCCGTGAATCGGAAATATCTAGAATGATCCTTGATGGTCAAGAGTGTAAGTTCATCGATAAGAGACGAGAGTGCACCAAATGCACTATGAATTTAACAAATATACTTCTTCTTTGCATCAGAATTACCGGGCGGCAGGTTCACTGCGAGAGTTCGAACACTTTACCACTTCGTCTCTCTTATTTTCAACTTTCAGATAATTTCATCAGCGACAAAAACAGTAGGACAATAAAATGTACTTGTCACTTCGGCCAAGTGTTCGTTAATCTTGTTAATCGCCTCTATGTTTAACAATAACCGTGTTAGTACTGATCATGCAACTGTCCATGTCTTCACTTTAGTGTGCACTGATTGAACTGAAGAGCGTGTCAACATAGACATCATTGTCATATGTAAACAGTCACACGAACTCGTTCACCTTGAGGTCACTTTGTGGTCTCAGTATTCACAAGCTGAGATCGAGCAAATTAAAAAGCGTTGTTGATATGTTGCAGTTACGTCCAAATAAACTTTTATTCGTTTACAGCACGTTCATTACACTACGGGTGAATGATGTTCAACCTATGCCAACTAAAATCTCCCACTGATAAGGACGAGCGGTCACCCAATAATAATCACACCACCACTACTCAGTCGTAGGGCAACAGCATGCATGTTGCCATCAAAGTAGCCGCACGAAAAACACGGGAAGAAACTTCACACCAACACGATAGTGTAGTATGACATGGAATAGTTCTGGCTACGCAAAGGAGCTGAGCATTCGAGTCTGTGACAGCCGGGACCTCCCGGGACGATTGCCATATACAGATGAGTGTTTTATGTCATGTCCTGTTTGAACACCTAACCCGAGTTGGTTTCCTACATAACCGACCTTTACACCATCCGTGTTCTTGGCTCATATCATTAGTATGTCTCAAATAACAAGTATCTAGCGAAAAAAGTGGATGCCTAGCTTGCTAAACGCGTGGGATGAGAAGCAATGAAAGGCTCCCACATCATTGTCATTCGGATGTTTTTAATGGCTGCAGGCGTACAGTGTAGTGACCCACGATAGTGTGGCTTTTCTAAGGATCCTGGCTGTAACCATGCTTTTCCGCTTGACTGTTCTATGCGCTATAGGAGGTCTGATACAAACTCACTACCGCTTTCTTCAGTCGAGCACTCAATTGCACACAGTGAATTTTCACACCTTCCTAATGACTCGCCAATTACTCTATTGTTCATGATAGTCTCGCTTGCATCTTTTCTTATATTGCTTAACGTACTGGATGGCTCTACGTTTATATCGCCTGGGGGGGAGGCCACCTCGCGCTTTTCCCTTCCTCCCTTGATTGTTATTGCCGATACGTCAATACTTATCGTATTTCCAAACACAGATGGAAATCTATGGCTTGTTTGCAAACCCTGTCGCATTCTTTTAGTTCGAAGCCTGTTGGGATCACAGTTCAACTGCCCTTCAGGAAAGGCATTCTAAAGTCTTCGTAGACCAGGGTCGAGTGCAAGACAGAAGATTTTTTGAACACGGTGGTAGGCTCCAACATCTTATAAGCAATCGTGTAACAATTATTGTTAGACAGTAGGCAAGAACAACGTAAAGACCACGAGCAGTATCTCTATCACGAACGAACGCAACGATATCGCAAAACTGCATGGAAATTAGAGCGCAGGTTTCGGGTTCCAATTCTCGCAACTTAGAACCCTGCAACAAGTAAGGAAAAAGACGGCCTTCGAACGAGTTATATTTGCTGCCCAGTCCGAAGGCAAAATTTGGTTTACAGCAATTGTATTTGTGGGTTTTGTTGGCCTTGGGCCTATGCCACCGAACCGACCAATCAGATGCGAGCGCAACTTCTCGGATGTCCGAAAATTCTGGTGGGCGTTCAAATTCCCAGAAAATGAAGAATCCATTTTCCTTGACAAACAACGAAAATTTCTGGGAAAAAGTGCCTGTTCCCAACAAATACCAACGCACACAACCCGTGCAATCGACTTCTGCGGAGTTGATAGTAACTGTGACCACCTTCCGAATGTTTAGCTTCAATAATCATACGTGTGTGATGACTAACGAAAAATGTATGAGACAGTCCATAGACCCATCCATCTCATTGGTAGCCTTTCCGTACACTGAATGTAAACAAACTGTTATGACTACAAAAGAAGCTGTAACGATAAGCTAACCCTTCACAACGGAAATCACATTGTCAGAATAACGGTCGGGACCTCCAATCCCCGTCAAACCCACAAACCTTCTCAGCAAGGAAGCGAAGAAACGAACATGAACACGAACGTGAACATTCTTTCACAACGGTGCTGTATTTATAGGCTAAAGATGACCTTGAAGATAAAATGTAATTTCCATCGCCTTCAACAAACGCCTCAAGCAATGTGAGTGGTTTGCCTGCTCCCAACTTAGCCTTTGGAGTATTGTATCCCAACTACGACTTCAAATTTGAAATCTTTGGTTAGGATTTACCCATCTTAACACACACTAACACGTGTCAGCCGTGGACCTATGTGTCTTTTATGCCGGAAATCTTCCGATTTAAATCGCATGATAATGGCTTTCCGAGAAGTGTAAATCTTTGCGAAATTTGTAACACTTTTGGTTTCAGTTTGTCGTTGCTTAACCGAAGAACTACTTGACTGTGAACCATTCAAATGACAGTGTAGACGTGCATCACAGTGGTGAGAAACTTATCGAGACAAAAAGTACTCATTCAAAGTGACACATCTGTTAGAAATGTTGAGTTCCCAGTTTAAAATTTTTCGTGGAACCTGAAATGTTGAGTTGGCGGAGATCACTGAAGGTACATCTTAGCTGTCCCAGACGTATTAAGGGCTGCAAATGAGACCAAAACGTTCGGTAAAAATAAAAGCATGAGAGACTGAGTCGGCTTGGTAACCTATGTTGCAGAGGTTCAGTTCAATGACAATACAGTTAAAATCAGCCTTATACTTATAAATCTTGTCATTCAGAAGTGTTTGGTGCCGGTGTTCATCTACTAACCCGACACCAATTATTGTAAGTTTTGTGATCACTAATTAAATACAACTTCGGTTTGGTTGATGAGGTATGTGTTGGTGTTAATTTGTACTAATTTGTGTCGAACAAGGGACACATCGTTTGTAATTCAGCATACATGAGAGACAAGAGCAAGGCTTTTCAATTAATCGCATTAACCACAACACAACTGAACGACCATTTCGGCCATCTCGTGAATTCGCGATATTAATCATCGGTAGATTGCATGGAGATTGGATGACCCTATTAGATATCCTGGAAAAGACGCATTTCGAGTAAAGCAGCCAATGGCTACAGAGTGAGGAATCGATCGTCCGATATATATTGAAGTTTGTCCATTCGTACAGCCCGAACTATATAATGTTCCTTATCACCACCTGTAAACTCAGAGACCATGCAGAGACATTGATGTCTAACATCACACGTTTAACAGAGTCGCCCATGCACATCATCCGATGGACTCGATACCAGTCTTTCCACTGGTGAGTTGCGAGAGATGAAGATGGTGATAACTAAATTTGAAATACCCAGTCAGCCAGAGCTCATTGGGTGCAAAAGTAGCGTTAGTGAGCTGCATGGTAGGGTTCCGTGACCATACAGCAAAATCTAAGCACAGTATAACAGATCTCATTTGTTGTTATTCCAAACATGATTGATCATTTGTCACCCGACTATGTTGAATGCTTCTCAGATTCCGATACGCATATAAAATCGTTTCTCTCAGTTTTTCTACTATTACCCGAGGACGAGTGGCCTGAATATGAGTTATTCGTGAATCACACGCTATAACAATGTTACAGAAATGGGGCATTTAGGTCTCATAGGACATTAATCTTGGCTTTCTCCTGATTGATTTGTAATGGTCCGGAGAGATCCATGATTCATCTGCTGTTCGTTGCTCGTAATACCTCCAAAAATACTAGCTCATATAGTATACGAGATGTTGTCCGTTTGATTCATGTATCATCGTTTTTAATCCACATCACTGCAACATTAGCACCATACACACAATTCTTGGTCGAATGCGTGTCTGTCAGCTGGATCCTTATCCCCCCCAGTTAACTTTAACTATTGGTGTCGTTCGATCCTATGCGAGTTCAGTCGAGCTTTCACAGAAATTTCGACGTCTGCTAATAATCCATAGTTTTATTTAGCACATGTTATCGGGTCACATATAACTGGAGATATCGACCTAGGTACTAAATTGGTAAACCCTTCGTTGTTTGAAAAGGAATTCACACGTACACCTATTTTCTAAAGGTTGAGTAGTATTTTTGGGCGTATAGTTACGTATTCTAATTTCCATTATTGTCATTTATCGTAAATGATGTGACAGTAGCATTTCATCCTGCTATATGTATTCATTAGTGCATTTCCTGTCCACATCGTGTTAATTCTAGAGGGCGACTGCAAGTGCTCGATTACGCACCTGAGTTAAGTGACTTGCGTTCACTGGACGGAGTTTGGAGTGGGATTATCAAGTTGTGATATTCTCACTCATCTTTCTGTTCTCGGTGCACTGACGCTAACTAGTCAGCTGAGCTAGGTTCGCTCAGATTGGTTTAGATTTTCGTCAATCAAATAGGTGTCATTGTTTCCCGGATGTTTAGTCAGTGGGTTAGTCGATGCTGCCGAGTTTGAGGGTTGATTTCTCACTATGCTTGTGTAATAGGTCATGGTGACATGACAAATATGACGTTACAATGTTTGTGACCATGAACGCGCTGGCAGCCTCGGATTAGTAAATCACCAACCTACTCCCAGTACACCGTCGACCAAGAGACAACGAGTAAGTTAAGGTCACGTAGGTTATGCCAGTTATATTCATTATTTCCTTGTTCGTATCGACCAACCACCACCGTCGCTTGGCAACTCACCCGCTCTCACTTACAGAAACCTAGATGTTTGTGGCTTTCTACTTTTTATTTCCCACACCTTTGTTGGTATGTTGTGTGGCAAATGTTTTGTCTGTTATCTTTCAGTCCAGTTTTCAATTTCGTTTTACTTCCTTATCCTCTAGAATGCAATAACATGTGCTCCCATACTGAACCACTTCTTGTATCGTATTTTCAATAATTCTCTTCACAGTTTAGATCTTACCATTGGAGTCTCTCTCTGTTTATTGTCCGAGAGATAAGGGTTTCCTGTGTTTACGTGGCATGAGATTTGACCAACAATTAACCACTTCAGCGAACCCGTCACACAGAGATTACCTGAAGGAATGATATCTGTAACTGCCCCAAACTATACAAGCTAATACACTCCGCTTAACGGCTTACTATCTCAGTGTTCCATTCAATGTTCGCTGTTGTTTCTGTTAGTTGTCTGTTAGATAGCATCTTCTAACTTCAGTTACATCACATTAGCCCAAAGTAGGCAGACAGATCATGTGAAATAATCTGTCAAGTGTTGGATTGGATATGTAGATGTAATCGGTATGCTGGACGAACTACGTTAGCCTTACCGCCTAACTAGGCGTACTGATGATAGTCTTAACAACCGAGATCATTAGGTTTATATGACACAGCGTAAAACGAAATGGTATTGAGAAGCCTCAAGATCTGCAAGTCAAAAGTTATTTGTATACATACAAAGTATACATACAAAGTAACTATAGGCAATTGTATCTTTCCCCCTCTACAATGTCTATTTCACCAAGGTGACGATTTTTTGTGTCCCATAAAATAGACCGTTATTGGGAGAAACACTGTGACTTCGTCAGTGTCCTCTGATGAACCAGGTAAGTCATTTTAGACCTGTATACATAACCACAGCATACCGCGTTCGAAAGTATTATGCGCACCGCTGGTTATATTCGACGCGAATGACGGTTAAGTCTGCTATTGCGATTGATGAATGCCAAAATCCGTTGTAAGCGGTGTTCAGCCATTGATGTTCATTTGCCATCACACTTTTTTTGAAAACCGGCTGGCTAACCAGTTCACACCTCCATACTCATACAGATAATCAGTGAATGTGATGATCAGTTCTATTGACTTTTTCCAATAAGTTTCATACTGCAGACTTCTGATCAGCAGGTTAGTCCACTACTTTAGTGCTGAAATTATTATCGATTTGACAACTCAGTCAGTCTCACACACGCTCATTTGTGTTCAGCTCACGTGTACATCACCATTATCGCGTTCAACAAAATATCGGCGATTTACATTAATGCTTAAATTCCACACTGCCTTATGTGTATGAATGGCACAGACATGACAACCAACCCCTAATAAAGCCTTTACATCCTAATTGTAGGTGCCTTATCTTGATATACTGACAACTCTGTTAAAAATGAAGCTAAAATGACATGTAGTAGTTAGCCAATTCCATATAAATTAAATATCAGTCACAACTGATCACGACTTTCGCACTCCTATAGACTTTTCACTCACTATCTCTTGAGAAGAAGCGCTGTACTCATGTTTCAATCTTGTGAGAACTCGTCAGTAGTGCGTACCCTTGCCAAGGTCTGGGTTCGAACCTTTCGGCTACACTTTCACGAGACAACCGTATTGATCACAACGAAATTGGCCTCACATGAGGTACGTCCGTGACGAGGAGATGCACAGTTTACGAGCTCACGTGAGAGCGAAACCCGAATCTAGTGCTCCTTTTGAACATGTCCAGCTGTAATGTCTATGGAAATGCGGTCTTCACTTTCCCGCATCACGCATTGCATGTACTTCGCGAACAATTCATTCGAACAACAGCAAATCACACGACACTGATCCTGATGAACTGCTATTTATTCTAACGTCTCCATTAACAAGCTGTGTGAATTATGCTAGCCTCAATATGGAAGGTGAACTCCACATACAGTGACCAACACGTTCTCGGGTATCTTTATGTCCTTATGGCAAGTAGACATTTGTTTACCTGATATCAGGTGCTTTGTGTGGTCTCAGATGTTTGTCATGAGAATGACTATAACATCAATGCACAGCTGGAACAATATAGGGAGGAACACGAAACGAGTGGGTTGAATTCTGTTCGTACACTGTATCCAACCACAAGCGTCTAGCACTTTGAACTGGAATAAACAAATAGTTAACTGAAAACAAACGAATAATTACCCGTGGCCACCTAAAACTACCTTGACCTTGGTTAGAAAAACCAAGGCAATCGTGATATAGCTGTTAGATTTTTGGACACACAACGGATGCTGGAGGTGAGTGATTTAGCATGGCCCCGTTAGATTTGAACGATTTCACCCGATCACATGTGATCACACAGAACGGTCGCACAACTTCAGCTGTGCCAACCGGCTTGAGCCAAATGCTTGATGATCGAAGAGGCCAAGCTTCGGTTGATTGGTGCATGGCTGTTGTCCGGTTGACTCTTTGATTGGAGCAACCACTATGATACATGCTCTTTCGCCCAGTTCTCCAGCTGTCTGTCTGTCCTCCAAGTGTATGTGTCACTGCAGCTGCAAGTTTTCAAACGGATACAACGACTTGTCAAGAGCATAGGATGGAGTATCTTGATTAGTTTGAAAAATGTCAACAGCATAGCGTGAGATGTCTTGTGTACTGACATTTCGTTTGCATCCCATCCGTTACTACACTTAAATTAATGTAATCAGTCTATAGCGAGCAGATTTGACGACAACCTATATGTTTGCCACTGTCGGGACTAGAACTCCGGTCGAGCTTTCATGATGTTCAACTTGAAATTAACCAAATAATCAGTACTCTAAAATATTGGCTAGCAAGTTTAATGAGATCAAAGATTTCGACCTGTCTAGGAAGTCCCAATCACAGGGTTATCGATTGGACTTATCAGACAGTAAATGTTTCTCCTATCGAAACGATCGTGCAACCTGACCATTACTCGCAAACGAAAGTGGTTGAGGGTTCATATGCGATGATAATTCGGTCGTGCCCGATGTGAGGTCAATGGCGCAGTGGTGAACACGGTTGCATCAGGAAAAGCGTGGCCGGAGTTCTAGTCCCGGCAGTAGCAAGGATATGCATTACTGACGAGCTCTAATGAGAGCGAAACTCGAGTCTAGTGTTTCTTTTCGAAAGGGTACGACTGGAAAGTCTATGGGAATGCGAAAGCTGCGATCAATTGTGGGTGATGTTCAAGTTGAAATTAACCAAATCCCCTACTACTCATCGGTAATGACAATCTATATGTGTATTCTTGTGCGCAGGCGTCCAATGACTTCAGTGACAAGTGAATCAAATCGCGAATGTTACCAAATACGTCCGAATCATAAAACGTTGCTTGGTGGAGTCGCACTGACAAACTTCAGAAACGGTAAAAGTGAATATTTTGACACACTTGGTAGAACTCTGCAAGTTGTACATCGCACAGCATTCGGATTCTTATCGTTAAAGTCAATGAGTTTCGTGTCCTCGAGAGTGGTTATGGGGACTAGGACTTCAGCGTTAAAGTCAAGTTTAATACTTTATTTCCAGCATTCTGCCAAGGTGAATAACATTCGTTGGTTCCTTTTTAATGTGGTTAATTTCAGACCAGTCATCCACTTCGTCGATGGACTCCACTTGTTTTTCTGAATAGATAAATTTTTTCATACACAGCCATATCTGATGTTAGTTATCATTCAGTACTAGTCGGAGGGGGGCGCGATGAGAACGTGAAAACAGAGAGCAGGGTAAATCAGGACTATGTGAAGGGAAGACCGATGACGAAGTAGTGAAGTGGGCTACGGTTTTGCTCAAAAGTACACTGTGAATAATCGACGGACTGGATGGGGTCGGTCACCGGAAATTCACGAGAGTGTTAACATCAGCCGTGAAATTATTACCAAAGACGAAGTTTAACATAGATGTGTCTACTCTGACTATCAACCGTTGTTTGGATAGCCCTTTCTTTACACCTCGAACTGTCCAACCTATCTCGTTGTGTGAATTCCTAGGACAACGAAGGAGGTCCAATACATTTTGTTCATAAACTTGAAAGTTTGTGAAGTTTCCATTGTGCTTTGAATCAATTAAGGAGATTTAACGTGTTTTGTACATCTACCGTATTCAGAAGTTCAAGGACATGCATAACCGTATGGAACTGTCGGAGTTGCACCATTCATTGTGCAGGACCTATGATAGCAGACGCGGTGACTTTCCCCGAAATATGTCTAAGACTTTACGGATGCGATAATTACAAACAGTGTCACTATGCAGAAACCAAAACCAGAAGGGATGTGGAATACTCCGGTTTGGCGTTTTATGTGTTAGACGTATTTGGTAACAGTTGCACCTTGATTCCTCTATCAATAAAGTCAGTGGATGTCTGCGTACAAGAATAAACACAGGTTGTCATCATATCAGCTCGCTATAGACTGATTACATTAATTTAAGTGTAGTAACGGATGGGATGCAAACGAAATGTCAGTACACAAGACATCTCACGCTATGCTGTTGACCTTTTTCAAACTAATCAAGATACTCCATCCTATGCTCTTGACAAGTCGTTGTATCCGTTTGAAAACTTGCAGCTGCAGTGACACATACACTTGGAGGACAGACAGACAGCTGGAGAACTGGGCGAAAGAGCATGTATCATAGTGGTTGCTCCAATCAAAGAGTCAACCGGACAACAGCCATGCACCAATCAACCGAAGCTTGGCCTCTTCGATCATCAAGCATTTGGCTCAAGCCGGTTGGCACAGCTGAAGTTGTGCGACCGTTCTGTGTGATCACATGTGATCGGGTGAAATCGTTCAAATCTAACGGGGCCATGCTAAATCACTCACCTCCAGCATCCGTTGTGTGTCCAAAAATCTAACAGCTATATCACGATTGCCTTGGTTTTTCTAACCAAGGTCAAGGTAGTTTTAGGTGGCCACGGGTAATTATTCGTTTGTTTTCAGTTAACTATTTGTTTATTCCAGTTCAAAGTGCTAGACGCTTGTGGTTGGATACAGTGTACGAACTGAACCCAACCTGTTCATTTCATGCTCTCCGTATGTTACTCAAATTGATAATTTGGACAAATTGTTAATACACTTGGCGTTACTTTCATTGGAGGCGCCGTCGTCGTTGGTGCTCGCTCATTTTCACCTGCATTACACATGGACGCCTCCTGTGTGATCTACACAAGGCAGCCACTTACTGCATGTGGATGTATTCATAGCGTTCTAACCGTAATTTAGCTAACTACTTTCACAATTTATCTATGTTTGCTTTGTGCCGTCCTTGACAGATAATGTGCAAAGCGATTTGTAGCTCTCAATCCATGCTGGACTCACAAAAGCAAGCACATTCAGTAACAAAACGGCTGATCAGCTCAGTCGGCTCGGAATTGACACACAAAAACAGCATGAATTTCTCTCCATATTTATTGACCTTTGTTAGGAGATGCATTTCCTAACGAAGCAGCAAAGGTAAATCACGTCATATCGATTGATCGATCCGGCTTCGAGTTAATTGATATGTTCTAGCTCACTCAGTCAATTAGGCTCAATTAGATTGCAGCTGCGAGATCGAACGCTTGTACATTATGTGAACTGTTTTCACGAGTGCACTTCCTAATGCCCCTCTGTAACGTGATTCGTACTCCTATGGATCTATAAATTTAGAGCCTCTGTGGCCTAATAGAAACTCGCCTCTTTTTTTCTCCAATAAACGCTGTTGCCGAACCTATTCTTTTTCTCGGTTCTGGGTCAGCGATTGAGCGCGTTATATCAACCTTTTACTTAAGTACCTTTCGACAGCAATCAGTTCGACGACATTTTCTGAACACTGCTTTCCATTAGAATTTTGCCATTCAAATTTCTGAGAAGCCCGGAGCTGTGCGTGCACGTTTTTCCTGTTTGGTATAGGAAACCGCTGCTTTCAAAATGGAAACACATTCTGTTGACCTGAAAATAAATTTGACCAGTTAGATTTAGAACGCTACTTTGAGAACCCCGTAGACCAAGTGAGTGACTTTCAACCATCGTCAGCTGTGATGCTCAAAAGCAACCTTATTTCAATTATACTATCAGTGTTTGACCCACAAATCAACAGTTTAAAACTTACAGACTGCAGTGCACATGGCTTCATTGAGATCACTAAAGTGAAATAAGACCTGATGAATGTGCAGGAATCTTCAACTTGAATCAAGCTGATAAGTGAAATAAAACGAATGCACTACTGGGGAATAAAAAACGAATTTGCTAGCATAAAACCTGAAGATATAAAACAATGATAATCGCAATGTCGTTAACAGAAACATGAAATAGAAGAGACTGGTTCATTCGGTTACATTTGAAAATATTAAATCAGCACCACAATTCCTAGTCATTCGGGGTTACCCAGAATGCCTAAAACCGGAGTACTGCTTTGAACGAGTTTGATTATGTTTATCTATCTCTATCACGCAACAGCAAGGTAGCCCGTCTAGTTGGTAGAAAACTGGTGAGTCCTAACTTTAGGAACCGTTTTCAGTTTAAAACAGTTCGAGGACGAACACAGATAGATGCTAGCATTCCGTGTTAGCTCGTCAGTATCAAATAAACTTAATCACAGAAAACGTTCGACTTACTGTCTCCAGAAATTGGAGGAGGGAATATGAACAAATAAATGAACAACCATATATCCAATCGTGTGATCTGAATGACACTCACTACACCGTAGGTCCACGACAGCCTAACGTTCACAAATAATTGTTTTTGTACACACAGCGCAGGTGTGAACTGGTTTATTGCGACGACTTAAGCAAATTTTAGTAACCGTGGCTTGTGGTGATGCACTATAATGGTGATGGTTGAAGTCAGGTCCACGTTGTGACCAGCTGAGAGAATATATCGTCTAATCGACGAAATAGGGAGCTTACGATTCTCTGTGACGAAAGTATCCGGTTGTGAAACCCGATTGTGAACCCATTAAGGTACATATTTCATCATTCTTGAGATCGGTTATCCATCAGTTCTGCTTACATAACTTTCTATGCAGTTACATGAGAATTGGTATACACAGTGTGATTTATGCCAACAGGCTGATCTCTGATGATAGGCACAGGTAACCTGTGTCTGATTAACGACCGGCAATTTGACGGCATTGTAAGTCCTTTGCAACGAAAAGACAATTCGTTGAGTTGTCCGCAATGTCGCGACCTCCCAGTTGAAGCCTTGCTCAGTAAATACTGATTACCTGAGGACCTCATCTTGTCCAATTCTTTTGGGTTTCCACTCGCTGTGATGCTGGATAGTGGCCTTCGGGGTATCTATTACTCCCCAGGGTCATCCTGAGCATTTCTAGTTCTTATTCAAAGCAGTCGGGTGTGAAGATGCGAAACATGTACAAATGCGGACGATTTTCTCACCACAGTGCTCTTATAATTCACCGCGTTGAAACTGGTGAAATGGATATATTGACCAGATCACGTCGTTTTCTTATAAATGTTGCACCATTCTGATTCGTCGGTCTTTCGTGTGATGAGTATGCCTATGTGAGGCAGACTTCACTCAGTTTTTGATTTACACGTCACCGTGAGGTTAAAATGGATGTCCTTATGCCGCAAGACAAATTGCTTCAATAGCTCCCGACTTGTGGGACATATTAGGATATCGCATGTAGGTGTTTGTAATATGACAGTTGTGAAATGATTTCAATTAGTTTTTCTCCTAACCTGTTCGTAGAAAAGTTAGCGAGAGGTAGACCTAATGATCTACCCATCGTTACACCGTCAGTTTGTTTGTATAGTGTCCTACAAATTGAAACTGACGTACTTCGTACGCAATAAAAGTAAATTTTTGAGGTAGTCTGTCGGAATAAGAAGAGGGATATCTTTCAAAACAATAAGTACATACACAAAGTCAATAGTTCCTTTCAGAGTGACAGTGATAAAGAGAGATTGGACATCTGTAGGGTACGTATGTGCATTCTTGATTTTGACTCGGTCCAACTCATCTGCAACCTCCAATGTGTCTTTGATACCATGTTTATCACTAATGAGCGATCGGGGATTTGGTTAATTTCAAGTTGAACATCACTCACATTTGATCATAGCCATCACGTTCGTGGTCGAAGTTCAAATCCCGGCCGTCGCAAAGATATGCGCCATATTTGTTGTTCGTTTCCTTGTTTACACTCACTCCTCAAGTGTTGCAGACGTTACATTGAAAGCTTCCCGTGTTGTTATTTGTTTGTTACAGAAAAGTCAATAGAAAATGATAGCAACTACCACTCTTCGTCTTCTAACTGTTTGATTTTGTGTTTGTTAAAATGCTAAAATAACTGAACAGAACGGGGCAGTGTTAGTTCTCATTAGACGTCACAGTTCTCTTTACAGACTCTCCGCCGAATAAAGCGGTTGAGGTTCTCCACTGTTACACTGAAAACAATACCATCAACGTAAAAATGACAGCAAAGAAGCTAAAACTGTTGTTATATCTCTGCACATGGAGCGTACGGACCTACATTGAGATGACCATTAGATCCATTACTATTTTATAGTTTAATGTTAAACCATGAGAACAGTTCGTAAGCTAGCAACATAAGATCACTCATTCTTTATAAACAATATTATTTTCAATGCAGATGGGTCAGAAAGCCTCAATGAAGTGTTGTGAGCCGAGAACACGGATCGCTCAAAGGTCGGTTATGTAGGAAACCAACACGGGTCAGTTGTTCAAACAGAACATAAAACAAAAACACTCATCTGTATATGGCAATCGTCCCCGAAGGTCCCGGCTGCCACAGACCCTAATGCTCAGCTCCTTTTCGTAGCCAGAACTATTCCATGTTATATTTCGTGATGCTAGCTCCAGGGTTCGTACACCCAAGGTTTCCCCAGCCTTATATTAACACGGATCGGAAGTCACAGTGAGAAGACGGTGAATCTGCAAACAAACTTTATTTAGTTATTTACTCACCGTACACAAGCGGACTTCAACGC
>JTDE01014829.1:0-16982 GCA_014338405.1 Paragonimus skrjabini miyazakii | reverse complement strand
ATAACGTTGTGTTATTCTCAATCCATTTATCAATAACATGTTAAATACGACGCCCAAACTGTTTGACTTCATTCGTACAAAATTTGGTGCGGATATCTTATAACTTTCACGTTGTCATCGTTCATCGCCAACATCGGAACGTATTGCTGATTTGTCTTGGCTTGAGTAAATTCAACGGAGAATTGATGCGAAAAATCTTACGTAAGATACCGCAAATAGAAACTGCGACCAATCAACGATCATGACTCTATACAGACTCTACGGAGGCCCTCAGCAGAACACAGTAGGCTTGCCTATCTGATCAGCCAAAACGAAGATGAACTTCTGAAGGGAAAAACTCTGGTGGTGATTTAATAAACGTTTCTCTTATCCAGACCGTAACTCGGGAAGATCATCCAGTGGCCAATCGGAATCATCGACACAGCACACAACTGGAAGTGTGACGCATCTCTACTGGACCACGCCGTCGAATCAGTGAGCTAATCACATTCCCTGCCAACAATATTGAGATGGCAATCAAAGGGCTTATAATTACCGCTTCGATTAGTTTGATGTTACCAGTGTTCAACCTGGCTTCTGTCTTTAGGCTGCCACTAGTCCGGTTGGCTCATTCTCGTCCGACATAAAGCAGGCGAATTGAATGTAGTGCGTTACCTAGTAGTCGGAAACACAGTTACTACAATTTCGATCATTTGAAACAATATCAGAATGAAGTAAGTGGTTAACGGTCAGCATTTGATAGAGTTCATATTATAGCTGATGTGGACCCAATTTTGTGAAGGCCTTCAAAATTGAGTAAGCCATTTATGTGGTTCTCATCAGTTGTGCTTCGCCATCAAGTCAATTGTGGGTTAAATGCAACCTATTAGAGCCGGTTTGCAGAGATAGCGGAACTTAGAATTAAAACAGTTCTAATGTTTAGGAAGAACTCAGGAATAACCAGCTAAAAACCTACAAAATGCCTGGAGGTTTTTTAAATATTGAAGTAGCAAACAGTTTCAAGCGCATTCTGATCATTCTAGGCGCTTCTAAAAACATACCACTCAGCTGACTTCATGTCTTTTAAAATTTATTGGGCGGAATTGGCAGAAACCCTACTTTACTATGGACAGCTGTCACACACGTAACCATTCACCGAGAGTTGTCCAACTTCGTCCAGACGACGATCATATACTGGTTTACAATTAGGTGTTTATTTAAGCGAACGGTTAACATGGACTTGGATATATGGTCAAACAGTGTTTGTTATGTTGTCAATCCCCATTCCCGGTTGACTTTGCTCTTATCTCCGACAGTAATTCTTCACCGTCATCATCATCACCATCATCGCATAAACATCGTTCTTATCCAATTAGATCATTTACCTATCTCATTGTATACCTAAATATCCTCAACCAACAAACCATTTGGCGATATATGAAATTCCCACAATCAGTGGTTGTGATATTTACAAGCACGTTCTGTTCAACCCGTCAGCAGTCAACCTGGGCATAAGAGTTGTCCATCCTGTCAGCAGCTGGAAACAAGCAGAGCGCGCGCGCACGAGTGAGAGAGTGGATTGGACTGCCTCATCCAATGATCGGTCTGCAACTCGTCAGGTCAAACTGTTTGTGGCCTGGCAGGTACGTCGACAATTGCACAGCGTGTAACTACGGTTTCGCATAAGTGGCTAACTGACTAAATGGACAAGGGACAACAGTTACATTTCACCCTAAAGGTCACATGTACTGATGCCTGTATGCAGTTCGTCATCTGACACGGTGTCCATTTAGGAGGGCGTTGCTCAGGCAAAGCAATTCACTAGAACTTCGCATTACGGAAGAAATCCGAGAAAAGTTTGTCAATTGATCACTGGGACTGGTAGTATACAAACTACTTGATCAAGCTCAAGATAAGACTGGATGAAAACGTGAAGGAAAATTTGTGGACAGATATTGGAAAGTATGAGACTAATGTTTTTATTATTAGGTGGTCGCTACGAAACCAAGATTGGCCGGTTAGGTTTATTTTCCTGTCTAATATTTAGCAGGCGTCTGTTTTTCAGGAACACAACCATGGAAAATATATTTGTGGACATGGTATACAAATGGGATTCGTTTTACTTTAATAAGTTAGCCCTTAGACGTGTTAACAGAATATAAAATGTTGACCCTCAGAGTGTTCACCGGAGAAGTCCATCCAACTGTTGACTGTAGGTAAGACTCACATTAGTCACCGGCTAAGCCTTCGTAAGAGACGAACTAATTATGCCTCAATGATATTTTGGGCATCTCAGCGGATAAAGATTAAGTGTTGCGGAATGACAAAATCTCGGTAAATGGGTTGGGAAGTTTATCGATCGTTTACAATGTTTATCCAGAGTATTATTTATTGACGCTTGCTGATGTCAAGAGGAAGCCATACTGAACACCAGATAAGAGCCACCTCGGCAACGACTATAGCTTTCTGTCTGTTACGAAGATGTTTTCAGATATTCGGCTTTGCAAAACAAGCCTCGATGGGAATATCTCACATCCTTAAGTCGTACGAACGCAGTGGGAACGGTTTCTAGAAGGTTGTGCCCACTTGAGTCACTTATCTTCTGAGTACCTGAGTTCAGGTGGAAGGTCCCGGGTATTATTTGAGCTAATTCAATGGTATAGTGATGGTTCAAGCACTGATAACAGAAATACATTAATCGAAATGTTATTGGACAAGAAAGGGATAAGCAACCCGGAGTCATTTCTACCTCGACTCATCTTACCGTTGACGAATGAGGCGGCACAACCATGGCTCAGCTTCAACGTCATCCGTCTGAAAACTATATGTAAGCACATTTAGACTGCAAGTTGTTGAAAGTCACCGACAAGTCAAAGAAGATGAAAACAAAGTCGAACCGTACTCAGTGATCTTCTTCAACTTATTTTTAACGAACAACATATCAGCCGCACAGAACTGATTTGGTACGAATTCATACTGATATCCACAACTTAGTTCACTGATTGTGTTTTCTACCTTTTAGAATAACCTGAACCCCACATGTTATCATTGTTTATCATAATATGTAATTCGTCCTCATTGTATGATTGCAGTGTAATTGTCAGAACAAGTTGTAAGTTGGGTTAGCTTGATGTCATGGTATTTTTTTAGGGGGCTTATAGTGTTTTAACTTACTACGATCAGTCTTGTTAAGACCCAAACATTAACGGTGGGTGTACGTCTTGTTTAAACTGTCTTGCAAGAAAAACTGTGTTTATACCTTGTAACTCAATCATATCAATCAAGTTTCATTAAACTGAAATGTCCTCTCCTTCGCGCGCGCATGCGCGCTCAAAAAGAAACAGATCTGCGCCCCCCGGCAAGTTTCTTATTGGAGACAGTGCTCTTCTGGACTGCAAGCAACCCATTTTAGTGACATGTAATCCGATAACAAGACCATATTTTCAGACACGTAGAGCACTTAACACAGTCATTGTCGTTTGTTCCTGATCGTTCATAGCGAATATGTTGTGTTATCTTCATTCTGCCCGAATGTGTTCGACTGCACAAACGTTCATACACGACGGCTGAGCTGTTGAAAATTTCCTGACTGAATGCATCCTCTCATCCATCAAGTCCATTTTATATAATTCATCAGCCCTCATCACAGGTTCGTCGTCGAACCGCTATTGATAAAGAGGCTGGTGTTTTGTGGTTGTTGTATTCAACAACGACGGAAAATACCAGCAGTAAGTAAGCCCTATTAGCGCAACCGATTCACAATACGTTACGGAAAACTGTCATTCCACACAGCATGGGCAACCGTTGCCCGCAGGTGTCATCGATAGCCTGATTGGCCAACTGCATAGCTCCCTTGCATTTGATTGGACACAACATCGCGTCCTCCCTCCGCGTCTGACATTCCGTATTTCAGCGTTTGATATTTTGTCCTTCTCGATCTTCGTGGAAAACGAAGTTCTTGGGTACGTTTTAAAGTGATCGCTCCTGTACGTCTGTCGTTCAAACATGAAATCATTCTGTCGTCCTCGATGTCTTCAGTTTCCCTCTGATTGGCAAGAGGTAAACGTGATAGCGCATCTGCTACCTGATTATGGGCACCGGAGACATGCTGTATTTGGAAATCGTAATTGAGTAGCCGAGCGTACCATCGGCTAATTCACATGGGCTCTTGATCTTTATTTCTCCAACAAAGTAACGACATAAGGGAAGCGTGATCAGTTCGTAATATAAAGCGACGACTAAATAAATACAGATGCCACTTTTCGCATGCCTACACACAAGCCAGGGCTTCTTTCTCTCCTGCGGAGTAATTCATTTCAGTGGGTGATAATGCTCGTAAGGCGTACACCACCACCTTTTCAATTCCATTTTGGAGCTGCGAAAGAACAGCACCTAAACCAACATTAGATGCATCAGTGGAGGCAAACGTAGGACTGTTGTCATCGAATACAGCTATGATGGGTGTCGAAGCAACCAAATTACAAATAGTCCGGTAAGCAGCCTCTTGTTCTTTGCCCCAAACGAAATCAGTATTTTTCCTGAGTGTTCTACGCAGTGGTTCCGAGATCGTGGCAAAATTACGAAAATGTTGAAGGTAATAATTACCGAGACCTAAAAATCGTCTCACCTCGTCACTTGTTCGTGGTTTAGGACAGTTCAGAATTGCAAATGTATTCTTGGTGCATGGCTTCACATCTGCGTTCGATATGGTATGGCTTAGGAACTCGATTTCCTGTACAGTAAATTGGCACTTTGTCACATTCAACCGAAGATTCAATTTATTTAGACGACTGAGAACGGCGTGTAAGTCCGCATTATGTTCACCTGCGAATTTACCGAAAATACAAATATCGTCCATGTATACCACACATCCAGTGCGATCGGAAAATGAAAGCGTCGTGAACTTTTGCCACGCGACAGGGGCACTGTTCAATCCCACAGGAAGGACTTTGTATTGATGTAGGCTATCGTATGTTAAAAATGCCGTAAGTGGTCGTGATTCTGGTAGAAGTGGCATGTGATAGTAGGGTTGGCTGGTATCCAATTTAGAAAAGAACTTTGCACCCGACATTTTAACAACAAGTTCAACTGCCGTGGGTAAGAGAAACTTTTCTACAATAATGTGTTCGTTCAGGGTACGTAAATATGTGCAAACGCGTACTGTACCGTCCTTCTTGAGAACCGCCACGAATGGGTTGATCCATTCTGAGCACTGCATTTTCTCAGTCAGATCATATTGAAGCATTATATTCAAGGCATCCGAAATCAACTCACGCTTGGCTAACGGCACAGGACGAAGTTAAACAATTGCCAATGGTACAGCGTTGGGTTTCAAACCTATCTGGTGCATACCAGCTGGAATTCTTTCGAACCCATCAAGAAAGATATTGGGATACATCAATTTTAAATCCAAAATGTTAATGTTTGCTATAATCAACTTGTGAAAGGAAGGACCAATTCTTAGGGCGACCTTGGCGTTCCTTCCCAAAAGTGGTTTGGTATTCGTAGAGGAAATGTAAACCGCTACTTCGCTTTTGGACGTATTGTTGAGAAACACGGACAACGTAACAAATCCTTTAATTGGTACAGGGTTGCTGGAATAACTTCCGAACGTAAACGAGGAAGGTGATATTGGTAAAGTCACCAGGTACTTTGTATAAAAATCTAGCAGTACAATTGTAACTGGTGAGGTTGAATCCATTTCCATGCACAACGAAATTGTTCTACAACCAACTTCAAAAAACACAGTACGTACGTCAGCGATTGGAGGAGGGGGTTCACAGGCTTTCAATGAAGGTTGTGGTTTTTTCTCATGGACTGAAACAATATGTTCACTTTCCAAACATTCCTTTAGCTCGACATCTTCCGACGTTTCCGTGACAGCAGCAACTGATTTGGAGCGACAAGCTCGTGCAAAGTGACCAGGTTTATTACATGATCTGCATGTAGCTTTGATTACGGAGCATTTGTTGTAATTAGCCTTGTGGTTTATACTTCCGCACCGATAGCACGCCGTGTGCTTCGAATAATTCAAACAGGAACCCGTAGTTTCTTTTACACGAGAAATTGCCGCAGATTGGGATATCGTAGAAAACAATTTAGTTTGATCATTTACCTGAACCTTGGCCTTTGCCAGATCGTAAGTCCTCTCCAATGTTTCAACTGTTGTATCAGAAGAACTTCCTCAATTTTCTTTTGCGGCACCGTACCGTATTCACATTGGCGGATTGAACAAAGCAATCTAGAGATGAATCCGTTCAAATGTTCTCCTTCCACTTGACGTAACGACGAGAATTTGAATTGTAAAGTGTAGGTATTCACCCGTAATCCTCAATGTTTATCGAGATCAGCTAGCGCATCCGAAAACGTAAGTTTCGACTGTAGGTTTAGGGCATCGAACAACCGTCCACCTTCGTCCCCCAATCTCAGTCTCAGTAAATTCAACTTGTGATCCTCAGCCAGTTTGATCTCACAGTTGAAAACTGACAACATTTCCATGTAATCGATGAATGTAGATTTCCATGACGTCCATTTTTCAAACGATGGTTGCACGGTAGGAACGGTCCAAAATAAATCCGGGGCTTGTGGTGATTTTGACGTAGTGCAGGTTTGATCGAGCGACGCCAATTGTTGTGTTCAAGAACGACGGAAAATACCAGTAGTAAGTAAGCTTTATTAGAGCAACCGATTCACGATAAGTTACGGAAAACTGTCATTCCACACAGCATGGGCAGCCGCTACCCGCATGGGTCATCGATCGCTTGAAGATCAGAGCTATCGGATTGGCCAACTGCATGGCTCATTTGCATTCGATTGAACATAACAACCGTGAACAACTTCTTCTGTTGCAGTTTTTCAAAAATGTTAGCGACGGACGGTATTGGCACAACTTTGTTCTGTGTTACCTAATTCAACCGTCTAAAATCCACACAAAAGCGGCCGTTCTCGTTGGACTTCTTCACCAGAAGAGCAAGCGAATTGTACGGACTGTTGGCTTCTTCGGTTACATCCTCCTTCAGCATGTTCTGTACTTGCCTTTTCAATTCCTCTTCAGGATGAAGCGGTGTCTAACTGGGCCCGTGTGGTCGAAATGTTCCGATTTTCGGTATTGCACGTGCAATCCAGTTGCGCAATCCGTACGGATCATCGTCGTTCGTGAATACCTCCGCGTATTTCTCAACCGTGGACTGGAGCAAGAGGACTGTGCGAAGGGAGGTTATAACCGTGACTAATTGATTGACGCTATTCTGATGCTGTCCTATGATTGTCAGGGAACCACATCTAGTTGACAGCGTTTTCAGCTCCAGGTCAATCACGGAAATCGGCTCCAAGGATCGTTTGCCTGGTTTCTTGGGACATAATAAAGCGGTGCCTCCCTATATGACTGCAAATACGCACCCCACACTTTTTCATGTCATAAACTAGTATGTTATGATCTCCAACTGTCATGATCAGCATGGATATCGGTTCTACGTTTTACTTCCCTCCACGAATAATCAACGAACTAGACGCCACCGTTGGGTGCGTACTTTCCGATCACACTTTAGCACGTACAACCACCACAAATTCGATTTTCTGAGTTGGAGTGACACTTGAAATGAAACGATTGACAATCTTCAATAATGTTGGTACATAGTAGAGGACTTTGCCTAATTTGAATCGACAGTCACTCACGGTGGAGCGCAGCTGCCGTATTCCCATAAAATTTTCAGACAGTGTCCTTCGAAAATGAGCAATATACTCGATTTCCGTTCTTGCTGGAACTCGTCAGCAGCGCATGTCTTTCCCACAATCAGGGCTTGACTCCTAATCATGTTTTCATGAAATAGCCGCATTGACCACTGTGTGACTGGCCTCAAGTTAGACGAGACCGAATTACTGCATTTAAATGTTCGAACTCATGAAAACTTTCTCGACTTTTTCTGACTACTGGTAAGTAACAAGGGATGTTGGCTCATGTAAGTTAAACAACACTCAGAATTGATCACAGCTGTCACATTCCCTTAGACGTTTCAATCAGTTACTTTCGAAAGCAAGTGGTATACTCGAGTTTCGCAATTGTTGGCATTTGCCACCAATGTAGTTTCTTGTCATCTCATTACCTCATACTACAGGTGCAAATCAACTACTTCCCTTTTGGGTACATGGAGTCGAGGGTTACGACCCCTAGAGAGAAAGGTACAAGAACGAACATGATGATGAATAGTATCACGATCACGGACGGAACGCGCAATATCCCAGTGAGCCAGGAAAACTGGAACGCCGGTAACGAACCACCACACTCATAATTTAGAACCTCTAACACGTAAGGAAAAGAATGACCTTCAAACAGGATCTATTTGCTGCTCATTCCGAAAGCGAAACACTGGTGTACATCTAATCAAGACAGTCATATCGAGATAAACAATCGGCGACAGAATGGGGCGCCTGTCTGTTAAGTAAAGGTAGTCCGAGATTACGTGGATGTTTTGTTTTCGCGGATACGACATACGAGAATACGGGGTAACTTCATTTGGAGCATTGACGTATCTGCCTACCGATCTTCAGCCCTAGTACAGTGAAGTTGAGCGGTCGAAACATACCACTCATATTAATGCTATTCAGTAGTAGGACCGGAGCATGTACTTTGACATCGTACAAGTCGCAGGAAAAGTGCAGGAAGGAACATCAGAGTGCAGCATCGCCCATAATGGTCCCTGCTACTTAAAGAAACTGAGCATTGACGTCTGCGGCAACTGAAACGGTCTGGGTCCGAATACCGCTTGCAAATGAGTGGTTTTGTTTCTGGTCTTGTTTGGATGCTTAACCCAATTGTTGGTTTGTCGAATAAATAACCCTTGTGCCATCCGCGTGCTCGGAGCTGTACTGAAGCAGGAAGGTGGTATTGTGGAATATGCCAGTCAAGTAGTAACTCCTGCTGAACGAAATTACTCAACGACAGAGAAGGAGTGTTTGGCGATCGTGTGGGCATTGGAAAAATGGAGGCCTTATTTGCTCGGCCGACGTTTCCATGTGGAGACAGATCACAAACCGTTGGAGTGGATTAAGTCGGCGTAGAATCCCCCAGGGAAACTGGCTCGTTGGGCATTGCGATTGCAGGAGTACGACTTCACAATTCGCCACGTAGCTGGAAGAGAGAACTATGTTCCCGATCTGCTTTCCCGAACGCAGCACATGGATGAAGTTCACAAGAATGCGATCGGAGTCAACAGTATTGAACTGGAGAACGATCCCGGGAAGTTACAGGCAGCACAGAGGACGGACCCAACAATCCGAATGGTGATTGATCAACTTCAATCGGGAGAACAACCGCCAGAAGACGAGGGGAATTCGTAAGTGAAGACTTTCATAATGTGATGGTCAGACTTGCGGTTGAATAGTGGGGGAATTGTAATGCGTCGATTGCGGTATGGAATGAGCGTGCCTATTATACCGACGGTGTTGAGAGAGACAATTGTGAAGGAATGTCATCAGTTGGCTCATACGAGATGTCATCGAACTTATGAACTGCTGAGGCAAAGGGCATACTGACCGGGAATGAAGGATGATCCTAACAATTATGTGCCGGCGTGCCAGGAATGTCAGCTGTTGAAGAGCACTCACCATCTCAGTCATTATCCCACACAACCAATTCCGGTCAGTGAGATTGGGGAATTATGGTCGGTGGATGTGATGGGCCTCTTTCCAGTAACCGCGTCCGGAAATCAGTACACCATAGTCATGACGGAACATTTCACAAGATGGATCGAATTAGCCGCTATACCCGATCAGCTTACAAGCAGGGTATGCAGGGCTGTGATAAAACACATCGTTGCAGATCATGGAATACCGCGAAGTATATTGATTGATCAAGGTCTCTGCTTCGAAAGTGATGAGTTTCGGAACGATTTGGGGCGCTTGAGAATGAAGAAAATTCGCACAACGCCATACCATCCTCAATCGAATGGATTGACGGAACGAAACAATTGCACAATCAAGGAGTGGTTGGCGGTGAAAGGAGGGAGCTGGGAGGAAACACTACCACTGATTCTGTTGGCTTACCGCTGTTCGCCTCAAGGAACAACGAAGAAATCCCCGTTCGAGCTAATGTACGGGCGCGTGCCACGCCTGCCAGTCGATCAGGAGATTGGTTTATGGGGAGACCGGCGGATGAACAGGCGCGAATAAGCAGAAGCTCGAAGAGTGGCCAACCAAAACTTGGCGAACGCGCAAGAAGTTTCTAGGGAGCAGTCAACCGCGAAGTTGTCGGATCGAAATGCGGTATTTGAAATTGGTTCGTAGGTTAAATACAGAGACAGGCGGAGTCGAGGCGCAACCGGACCAGGATCTAGGAAGTTCCTGGCGAGGTGGAGAGGACCTTATGTGGTAGTGGATCGCCGTGGTCCAGTATGTCTGATCAAGAATGAGAGGAATCAACATCGAGTGCACGGAAGCCAGCTTCGCAAATGGTACGACACTCCGAGCAGGAGAGAATGTACGCCAGGAGCAGCGACTTTTCCGAAGCCAATACGCAATTCGTCAAGAGAGCGAAGGGAACCTGAACGGCTTTTGCTGCAGCTGGAACAATCTTTGCGGTGGTAGGAGTGCAGTGAAGATGAGCAATCATAACGTACTACTCGTACCACTGTTATTCAGTAGTAGGACCGGAACATATATTTCGACGTCGTACAAGCCGCAGGAAAAGTGCAGGAAGGAACATCAGAGTGCAGTATCGCCCATAGAAGTTCCTGCTACTTAGTGGAACTGAGCATTGACGTCTGCGGCAACCGAGACGGTCTGGGGCCGGATACCGCGTGCAGATGTGTGGTTTTGTTTCAGGTCTTGTTTGAATGCTTAACCCAATTGTTGGTTTGTCGAATAAATAACCCTTGTGCCATCCGCGTGCTCGGATCTCAACACTAGGCTAAACTTGTTGCGGAGCGTTACGTCACACAGTATGGGAAGACTGTTATCGTCCTGATCATTCGTTTTTTCTACTCTTTAGAAATTTTGTTTTATTTCTTTATTTTCCCATCATACTACCGTACGGAATGCCCCAGCCGGAGAGCAGCTGAACGCTGTATCATCAAGCCTCATATCTTTTCCTCCTCATATTTCAGCAGCTTTACAGAACAGTGAAACAGTGCAAACACAATGCTTAAGGATACTTACCAACCTGTGATCCAGCCAACCTCTAAGTTAACAAATGTGGTCGATGACTTTCTCTCTCAGAGAAGATTATCCCTCTGCCAAACTGGCAGCGAACGAAGTTGATCAACTGTTCGCCCTAAACAGTCGCCCATACGTCTAATGAAGTTTAACTCTGACCAACCTGTCTGATTTCAGCGAAAGCATTCTTCTGTTTTTTTTTTCAACATGCATTTGCAATTCCAACTGTGCCTTAAGCTATTATCATACAAGTACTGTCAATGTCCGTATGAAGAATGAGAACGGAAACAGGTAGTACAGTGTGAGTTCACTTGCAGACGATTAGCTTTTGTCATCCTGTACTAACATCTCGTCTTTCTGTTGGACGTAGATTTTGAGCTACCATCCACAGGGAAACACTCATATTATTCAAGACTACAACAGCTTCCGCTCCGTTTTATCAAACCTCTTCCATACATATTTAGGGTTGTCAGTTTGATGTTTTTGTAATGCACCCATCCACGGTACAATGGCTTGTCAGATTGGCTTGTACGTTGCGCAGAACAAGGGCCGTTTGATAACCCGACGAATGGTTGGGGAAGCTATCTATGTCATATAAAAAGCACCTTTGTTTGTGAATAGTATAGTGCGCACATCTGTGAACTAAAGTGTACGTCTCAACGCCAAGAAGACGATGGACCAGAACCGACTGTTGCAATAGTGTGCACACACTATGGGAGACGTGCCATCAAGGCGAATGACATCGCACTGCTACCGAAAGTGTGTGCAGATACTCATTAGCCGTGTAAATGAGTGTACGCGCTCGTGATCCTATCTTTTAGCATCTGACCAGCACTGGCCAGCCGGACACAATGGACTCACTCACATATCTACTGGTATTATTCTTTTGGGTTTACACCGGATATGTGGTGTGTGTATGGGACCGCAAGTGGTGATGTGCAAGCTACTTGCAGTGATGGTTAAAGCGCAGGTCTTCTTTGACTCCGGTTATCGTAACAGGCTAATCCGTTTCGGGTGACGTCAACCCTGTTTTAGCATCACCTGTACATTTTCCCATGCAATCAACAACGTCGCAGGCCAGACGTATTTTGCAGTCACAATACTTGGTGCCGCAACGAAAGCAAAAATGAAGATATTCTGACCGCAGCCTTTCGAAAACGGAGACCTCCGGGCGTTTCTGGAGGACTTGTAGGACGTGGCCAAAGTAGTCGAAATCAAGACTGATCATGGGAAGCTAGCTGCCCTGCAGACGCTGGTGAAGGGCAGGGTGAAGGCGGTGCTTGGTGTTGTGAGAATAGTCTTTGCGAAGCTGGAGTGGGCCGCTGCAATGGAGATGCTGATGGCTGCGTTTGACAGCCCGGCCGACCGTCTGGAGGCGATGCGGCATTCCAAGGTGGCCAGGCTTGGACAAGGAGCGGATTCATCTGTGTTCGGTGCCACTCTACAAGGATTGCTGGACAGCGATCTGTCACAGTTGGATAACGAATCACGACGGCAATTGTTGTTGGAGCAGTTTATTGGAGGTCTCCCAATGGCGGTTCGCGACCAAGTCCGTATTGCTCATGTCGACTGGTGGATAGACCCTAATGACTTTGCGAATGTGACGCAGGAGTTGCGAGTTATACTCCTGGCCTCCGTGGATGCGAACGACAATACAGATGAGAAAACACTGGAAGAAATTCAGAAGACAATGGGGCGGCTGGCAGCGGATGCGGCTGCACTGAGAACAGCATCTCAAGAGAACAATCGACTACGAAGCTGTTTCACCTTTGGTGAAAAAGGACATTGGAAGAAGGATTGCCCAACCCGGCGGTTTAATAGGTCTAAAAATAGTGTTTGTGATTGTTATTTTAGATGGGCGGGTCAACTAATAATGGGGCTTTTCGGAATGTTTCATCTCCTTTTTGCAGCGGATTCATTTAGTCGCTGACACACTCAGTCTGAGAAGTCGGTAACCGCAGTTGTAAGGACCGAATATTGAGGATCAAATCACGCAGTGACGACGAGCTTGACGCGACTTAAAATGCATTTGCCTCCATAATCCGCCCACACGTCGTTATGAACAAACAGGCTTGCAGTCCTCATCTTAAAAAACTTGACATTTAATGCAAGTGTTTAGACACAATCCACAAGAGGAGTTGTGTGGTTCAAGGAAATCTCCTACCCGTAAAGACGGGAAAAATCAGGTCGATTCTCAATGAGTTACGGACACCCCAGGGGAAACCTAATTTCTACCAACAAAATACTCCAAACCCCGGGTCATCCATCGACATATCTTCTCCCAATAAATATCGATGAACGCTTCAGTGGTCACTAGCTGAAACTGAGAGAAGGAATAGGCAGGTTTCGTTACAGACAGAACAGGTTCACAGTTAAGATCTGCTCATATTGGAATACATTGCCCAGCTGTGTGTTCACGGCTGAATTGGTTGAGGGTTTTACGCCAATACTCGATAGACACATAAGTGAGAGACAATCTGCATTACAAGTTTTGAAACTCATCTAATGGAACATCACGTGTGTCTGGACGGGTGTTGTTTCAGTGTGTTTCAGTGTTCGTTGCCGAAATAATTACAACCAACGGTAAACTTGTAGTTATATCCCACCTGATTTTGCGTTTTTAAGACCAGTATTGGTTTAATTTTGTCTACTTGGGAAAACATCCATATCTAGCGTTGTGCTTTGTGTTGTTGAGCATGTGTACAAAAGACACAAGTTATGAGTGAAAACTGGCTAGGGTAATGCAAATAACGAATATCATACAAATTATTTCCTTCACTGTATATTGTCCACTAGAAACGGTCCCTTACTCTAGTCAGAATTCGACAGATAACCGCCACTGTCGTGACACGCTTCTTTCCTCTCAGGCATCACATCACAGTATGATATCCTTAAATATGTGCTTTCCTACAGCTATCATACAGTGTCCTATCATACTTGGTGAGTACAGCCACTCGGGTCAGAGTTTGAAAACCTCATCAAATGAGACCCGCAGGATACCCCGACGTCATTCATTTCTAATTATGTTGGACTGAGTGACTCATTGTGACATTGAGGTCGTGAGTCAACTAATGCTTTGGGCGACCGATTCAACCAAATGGATGACCAGTAGTCCACAAATTTCAACAACTGAGGTGAGATGTTGTGTATCATGGGATAGTTTTTGTAACAAATGTGAAGCTTGAATAAAACAGGCAAATGGAGAATATTAACATTTGAAAAAAAGAACCATCGGCGTAGTGCTAATTGGTTACTACCCCTCCCACCAAGTCAAAACGGTATGTATTACAAACAACCATTCTGAAACAATACGTGAGCGTGACTATGCGGATCGTTACATTTGCCTCGCCTATCGTATACTACTCAACAGAAGCTACCTTAATTTGCCAGTGTAATCGTAAATACTACAAGTAATTTTAGTATGATAGTTATTGACACGATTGGTCAAGTAGACAATCCCTTTTCATCTTTCATATCTAACACGCGGCTTGGCCTCTAACTACTGTAAGTACGCAAGTAGCTATGACAACAAATGGTAGTTTCCATGGCATTCTAACTGGAACAAACAATGGATGAAACAACACAAAAAGAAGGAGCATTCAATATTCAATCAGGAACAAGAGCAGTTTTCTTCTACGCTAGATAGAGTGCTATATATAAGTAGCTAATTCATTATTTCTTCGTTACATACATAGAAGTACTTGACGATTTACAGAGAGCAAATTTTGTTAACAATGTCAACAAGAATAACATGTTGGTAATCGGATATTATTGAGTGCACAAAAAATGTTACGTTTAACCGTAGTAGATGTAGATATGAAGTAAAAATGCAGGCCGTAAACTGAGTCTAACGGTCAAAATCAATTTAATAATAGTATAGAATACACATTAACTCTTATCAGCTCTTCTAACGTTGTGCGCTAGCTCTTATTAATGTTTATGCCCGACAACTAGAAGTCCTTCCTACAGCCGACTCGAGCAATTAGTATGTGAAAAAAGATTTTAAGAATGACATCAGGCTTGAATACTTGAACCAGGCAATAGAAACAACCCCTGATTAGAGCACGTGCTCCATTAGGTACTTCGGAATGTGTCTAACAGGACTGATAACGGTACGCAGAATTAATGTTGCATAAGTTAGTTACCAAGGTTATTTCCCGGTTTGTGTAATTGTGCGGTTGCATCAGAAACGGCAGATTTAGAGGAAATAAAATACAGGTGAGTATGCCTGTATACCGTGTCAATATTACGCACCCTGGATGAAACAGGAGCGTCTACCTTGTGTTTGGGAACCTTTTGTACAGTGACCGAGAGAACAGGACTGCTTTGCGGTCACGAAGCTTGTTGTCATCACAACAAATGCCATTAGGGAGTGTTTGTGAAGACTTCCTTTTGGGAGATAGGTGATAAGTAGCCACCGTCTGTTCATCTCCAGTGAAGAGATGAACAAGGATATTTGGATTACACCCGATTTCTTCCACTGCATCAACTACAAAGTCACATTTCAAAGGTCCTAAATGAAGCCGCACGAAAACCTTTGTCAGAACACTGAGCCAACTGAGCAAAAAGAGATCTGGTATTAATTCTTGATTATAACAAAATAGTCATTCGTGAGAGGTTTTTCGGGTAGCTGTGCAGGAGAGAAACCGTATGGACTGCAGAACGTCCGCCACCGCCAACTCCCAATGAAGGAAGGATATACTTCTTACTTTTTTTGCTGCGAGTGATGGCGTTCGCCTAGGTAAGTTTGTGCGCTTCTCGATCTACCCATTTTATTCGGAGTTGTATGTCATGACTATTGCAATAAGACTCTTGATACAGAGGAAGCTTTTCAGTTCTTTGGAAGTGATGAACGGACTGTCCGTAAGAGGGCATACAAACTATCAAAAACAGTTGGCGTAAGAATTCACCATCACTGTTCGCCGTCACATCCGAACAGACCGAGACGAACGATAACATTGACTACTCATCACTTATAAGTAGTAAGTATTTGTTACTGGTTAAAGACAGGGGATGCCTTAAACGCTGAAATTCAATCTCTCTCTGATGGAGCTTCCGTCTGAAAAGTTGAAGAATACTGACTTCACATCCGCCCAAGTTGAACCACACGAGTTGATGGGGCCTATCACTTCAACATAATACAAACATATTTGAAACGTATGGAACGCAACGTACAAACAACACGAGGGTAGGATAACGGATCATGTAGTTCCTTCGGATTAATATAACAAATCGATTATACATAATGCTTAAGGGGAAATGCCTTAGCAGCTTGATTTTTCTTTTCCTGACCAATATGTGACATAAACGTTAGCGGCATCAACATTTCACCTGGTTGTTTGGACCATCCAAAAGTATTGAGTGCCATATATAAAAGTGAACAACTAATGACCAGTTATCGGAAGGAAACGGGACTTCGGTAGGTCTTCATGACTAAGGACAACCAGAGGTCAGCAGTGGTACCCACGACTTTCTCGAGCGTTTTTATGATTTGATGACGTCTTGAGATAAACTGATAGATTTTTGGAAATCAAATGAATTTCATTCGAAAGTGGAAAATTAATTCACTAAGTGGGTGAGTGAGTAAGGGATTAAGTAATTGAGTAGGTAAGCAAGCAAGTGAGTAAGTAAGTCGGCGTGCTGAACCACCTCCTCGTGGTGCCGACTGGGCGGTCGTGGGGCAACGCTTGACTAGCTAAGAGCTCAGCAACTCCGAACAGGGCCAACAATTTTACCTGGTTTCAGTCGTACTAGTTACATTCGATCGAGACATTGAAAGAACCGACAGCACCAGTGTTGTGATCCATTAACGTGGATGGCACAAGGGTTATTTATTCGACAAACCAACAATTGGG
>JTDE01014828.1:0-16655 GCA_014338405.1 Paragonimus skrjabini miyazakii | reverse complement strand
AAGATAGGGCCACCCTTCAACACAGATCAAACAAGGCACAGCAATCTCAAAATAATGCAACAAACCTTAACAAAATCAACAGATGAGGCTGCCCATTCTTGCGATAGGCAACGTTCGACGAGTATTGTAACGTCATTTTCTACGCGAACTGGTGGAAATATGGGATTAAGTTACCGTGGCGGCAACCTGCCGGCCGGAGGATTGTGCAGGGACATTTCATGTTGATGAGTGAGCGAACGTTGCGCGATATCTGGTTGGCGCATAGATATGAGAACATCATCGATAATTACCTGACTTCAGGTTGTTTGGATGGGGATGACGACAGAAAGACAGAATTATTCATCGGTGGTATTTATCTCAACACCTACTTTCGAATCCCTCAAAAATGCCGAATTGTGCACGCTGTACTTATCGGACTAGATTTTCAAAGTTCCATTAAACAACACTCCTTCTGCTACTACCTGTTGAGAAAGCTCTGAACGGTATTCTTAAAATCCGTTTATTAGTTGGCTAAAATGGACGGCTGCTGCTTCCTTCTCTGACCTCAGGAGATTTCATCTGGAAGAGCGGAATATTGATTTTGTTAACGTCTGCTGTGTTATTTTTTAGATTGCTGTGCTTCGTTTGTCTAGTGTTCGAAGGTGGCCCTATATTTTATTAGTTGCCTTTAAAACAGACTGCATCAATCAGTCATTCTTAGCCCTATAAGATTCTATTTGTCAAAACTTGACATTCTCCTTTTAGATGTTTTCTTGAGTATCTTATAAGCCAAATCATTTCTCGATGCTCAAACAGTCGTTTTGTTCCGACCTAACCGGTGACCATTTGTTTGGGTGAGATCAATCCCGTTTCATCCTCTCCCATTACTGAGTGGTACCTAGTTGTCAAGTTTACTGTTCGGGCACATTCTTCACTCAATTTCTGATATTTTGTCACTTTTGAGGTGAGAGACTTAATTTTCATGCACAATGATTCAATTAATACCGTACTGAACCCAGTCTGTACGAGCGCCTTCTCAATGGCCGTTTCGAAGATAGAGTACCTTCTCTGTCGTAGGATATTGAGAAAGGTAATGTTGGACCAGCAGATTACGCGTAAATCAGTGTGGACTTGAATCGTTGGCGACCGATTCATTATTACTCGAACTTCTCAACATTTGGTCCTGTTACCTTGCTTTTCAGCAAGGAAGGGTGACAGCGCTCTCCTGTCATAAAATTCCGGCATTCTCGTAGAATATCGGAATCGGACACTGTACAAGTTGCCTCCAGTTCTGACAACTTTGACTTTATTGAGGCTGATCCCTCTTCTCTGGACTGGAAATCTGCCACCGGACGATCAGGTGCTTCTGTGCCACTTTAGGCTTCGGCAATGTCTCATGAAACACTCCCTCTCCGACGAGAACCAGCTGGACACTCATATCTATGGTGACGTTTCCCTTTCTACTAGCTTTAATCCTTCAAAGTTTATGAACAATTCTTTTACGCCAAAAGTTTTGAGTGTTTCTAAGAACTGTCTCATTGATAGGATCCCACCCGAACCGAGTGTTGTTGAGCATAATTGCTGTTTATTTAGGGTTCCTTGGACTAAGCAGGGATCCGGCCCAGGGGTAGTGTTAAGGACAGTGGTGGAGAGTTTGTCCAAATCCACAACTGTTTTTCCCGTTTAGCTTAATTATACTGTGATGAATGTTTCCATTGAAGTTTCCGATGATCGGTTGGAAGAACAGCTACCCTTAAAGGCAGAGGAGGTAGAAGTGGGGCGTAGACTACGCAAGCTTTACAAAAAATGCCGTAATCCCGTGGACACCAAACCCGTCTCGACAGCTGCAGCTAGATTTAGTGCAACGTCAAAGGAGGATATCAGCCACTCCGTCCAACAGCTGACCTCAGCAACAAACCACTTTAGTTAGGATCCTGTTGAGTTGTTAGATCGGGCTCTCAGACAATTGATTCTTGGAGCCGCTCTTCCGAAAATTGAGGTGGACAGTTTCGATGGATATGTAGATAATTACGGATAATTACCTCTGTCAGAAATTTTGAAGGCGACGTGGCGGATAAATTGATCGACCAAGGATCGAAGCTTTCAGATTTGCTGCTTCACTGTCGTGGTGAAGTGAGAGGGGTAATTTAGTATTGCACCCTCTTACCAAAGGAAGTGGGGTTTGCAGAGGCTATGAGAATTTTGCACCAGCAATTTGGCCGCCAACATGATATTATGCGGGCGGCAAGTACGGATGTTTTCATGGGTCCTAAGTTAGTCGCTGGCGATGCTGATGGTTTGTGTGGACTAGCCAGTCGGATGAATGGCTGTCGGGCGATGTTGCTGCAGCTGGACTGAGGTGCGGAACGAAACTGCCCAGCCAACCTTATTAAAGCAGTTGAGAGATCGCCTCATCACTTATAAGAAAGGTGAGCAGAAGTTGCTCAGAGCAAAACTGAGTGCGGAAGGGGGCCTACCGCTAGCGACCAATTAAAATTTGTGGAGGAAAAAGTGGCGGTCAACGCTAGTCGATATGGCCGGTTGGCCGCCCGCGTAGAAAGTAGAACAAGTAACCCAACGTCCTCTAGACCCTTTGGAGGCAAGTATTCGAGGTTGGTTTCGCGGTAAATCTTTGAAGCAACGCAAAGTAGTGTTGAAGAGCATCAAACACTGTTTTGTTTGCTTGAAAATGAACCACGTGGCGAGGCTTTGTAGGGTACAGATACGATGTGACATACCGGGTTTCGGTCGACGACATCATACATTGGTTCATGACGACAAGCCTTAACAAAGTAAGGAGGAGGTAAAGCCGTCCTTGTGCGGTGCTTCGTCCAACAAAAACGGCGTGTGTCTAGGATTTGTCCCAATAAGATTGGTTGGCCTAGAAGCGTCGGTGACAACGTAGGCCTTGTTAAATAATGGGTCTGATACCACGTTGCTCGATGAACCTGCCGCAGGGACGGCCACATCAGATGATGTTCCGTACTCTATGTGGAACTTGTACAACACCATGCAATTAAGAATCAGTTGACTCGCAAACTTTGGATCGGAAATATTCTGTCACAGCTGGTTCGGTTTGTATTTTGAAAGAGCTGCCGCTAACGCAGGCTGACAGTGTCCAACAATCTGGAGTAGATAAACAGACTCATATAAGGAACCTTTCATTCTGATAGCTTAACTGAAAACGGTGTAGGGAATCTAATAGGATGCAACATCTCCGACGATCACTGGGAACTGGAACAGAGACTGGGCAGTGGCAATGAGCCTTATGCAAGTTAGACCACATACGGCTGGAGTCTCAGTGGTCCGTGCAGTACCATACCTCGGAATGAGAATTGGGTAATCCTCGTCGGGGCGCGTTAGGTCTCGTTGGATGATGTGATCCGAAGGATGTGTGAGTTAGATTTCCCTGACGAAATCACTTCGGAGGAAAAAGAGCCTTCTTTGGATGAGAGAGAAGCACTGAATATGACAGAAGGCAGTGGAGCATTCAAGGAAGGTCACTATGAGGTAGGCTTGTCGTGGAGACAAAATAGTTGGGTGTTGCACAACGATTAGAAGATAATAATGATAATAGAATTGCTAATAAAACTAATAATAATAACAGTAAATTTTTTAACACATCCGTGCTGAATACGCTCAGGTGAAAGCGATCAATGTGCTGTAAGACGGTATAATTAATAATGGTACAACACAACACTAGTGCAAGCACCTCAAGAAAGGAATAATAACAACAGTGGAAAATTCCAACTTATGGTAAAGCTTTTGAGACTCATGCTTCTGAAAGACAGTTTTCATGATTTTCAAGATTTGGTGAAAAAACTTAGTAGTTACATCCATTTGCACTTTACGAATTGATCCTTGACCTAGCGTTCAAGGTCATGCCAGAAAGATATAAATTGAGTATACAGAGCAGGAAAGTCAGACGGTTCCGCCTTTACTTGATGGAATTGGCCTCCGAAAAAATGGGCAGACAATTTTGACGGGACGAGGTGAGATAGAAAACCATGGGCTTTAGCGGAAAAATGGGTGAACATCTGGAAAGGACTTCGTCACTTGCTCAGAATCAAAGGAATTTTCCATATCTTGCAAAATTTCTAACCAGTATGGAATTTTGTGTGTCCGGACGTTGTGGAATGTTCTCTTGCGTCATATATGTTTGTACAATCAAGAATAAAACACAGAATTACGTGGTCCATGGGAAAAGGTAAAATGATCATGTGAACTATGATATGTAATTTTCTGAGAAGGCCTTCCATGTAAAACTAATAAATCTTTGTTGGTCAGTAGAATATATGCCATTAGCGAACAGTTGTTATCATTTACAGCAAAAAAACAGATTGACCAGCAACTTTTTTAGTGTATGATGATATGCGATCATGTGAGACAAACAGGTTGAATATTGATTTTGTTCTTTCAAGCAGCTTTAACGTGTCAAGTTTCCGCCTATTGATCAATAACCACGCACGGCTGATTAGCATTAGGTATGAGGTAAAAGCGCACCAGGAAGATGGTGTCATTACAAACGCGCATATTTATCTTCACATCCGTATGTGTTGACCGTATACATGTTTCCAGGTTCAAGAGCAAGTTATGAATATAAAAATGTACAAGATTCGTCCAGCTTTGATGGTGAAGCTGATAGCCTCTTTCAATTCAACGGACACGTGACGTAACATCATGTGGTACAAAGGGTCCCTCTCAAATGTTATTAGGTCCATTTTCGATGGAATTTCACTCAAACACGCAGAGATTGAAGATGGACATGACGTTCGTTAGAGTCAGGGAGGTTTCTGAACATCGCTTGAATTGATACATATTCCTATCTGCTCTAATTGCATGTAGGAGTTTGTTCCGAATGTAGGAATATCTTGCCAAAGCAAAATCTGAACTCAATTTTTGGGGGGATTTAAAAGCCACTAAAGTAAATTCCTTTTTTCTGGGGCTGTACTTTGAGCTGCTTCAGGTGGATCACGAAGTTGGCGATGACTTTATTGTCGTAAACTAAATTATACATTAGTGTATGGTTCAGCTTGAGTCGTCTTAGCCGAAGAGGATTCAGTGCAAGTATCTGGCAACATTACCTGTAGTTCAGAGAAGACGGATAACTCAGTAAAACTTTCGTGAATGCATGTTGGAGACTTTCCAGGGCTAGCCCATCAGACTTGCACAAATGACTGTATATGAACGTGTACTACTCACGTTGGGGTCGTACGCGCAGTTTATAAAGATGTAGTCGAGCTGCTGGAGGAAAGAATGATCGGTTAATGTAACCAACAACTGCAAGCAGACGGAAGACTGTGCAAACAGATGATGATTACTTGATTAAAAATGGATACTTATATAGAGTCACTCAAAGCTAAACATTCAAGAGATACAATTAATAAAAAAAGGCTGAATCGTTCTAGTGTTCTGGTAAAGAAACCGTCCACAGCGGCCCGAGTTTACACAGTTTATGGTGAGTGCTAATTTATAGATGTTCAAAAAATTATGGAAAGCTGAATTCAGTCAGTCGAAAAATTGTAACCTGAGTCAGCCTGAACCCCGTATAGTACTGTATATCCATATAACAGCATTCAAGGCACAGGGCTGACTATTGAAGGAATGGATGCGACATTCTGCCAGGATATCCCGAAAATAGTCTGCAATCTAAAAATATTTTGGAAATTATGTAGTTCGCCAGTATGATGGTTCAAAGCCGAAACGAGTTGGAAACGTCCATCTAGGCGCGAGAAGAGATTTCTCGAAGTTTTCGTGAAATATTAAAATGCATCTTTTGGGGCGAATATATAAATTTTATCGAGTATAATAGTTTTGTTGCAATGAGAAAAAACGGCCATACATAAAAATTGTTCACAGATTCACTTTTGTTGCGAAAATTGTTCTGCCGTTTTTTACAATAACGTCATCATGTTGGCCTTCGTAATCGATTTTGCGTTTTGAAAATGCTTCCATTGGAATTTTGATGGTGGACTACATACCTCCATGTATAAGAAACGCTCAATTTTGCGTGGTTTGGGGGATATAAAGGAATTCGTAAGTTCCGACCACATTGCGTTTACATTTTACTTTACACTAAATATCGAAGTAAGTTCCAATGAAAGCTTTGCCACCACGTTTGTGAGTTAGTTATATATCTGAATAATATGTGCATTCTGTTTCCCATTCAATATTTTGGGCAGAAAATGGTTGACCAAGTGTCGTTCTTAAAAGCGATTGCACTTGATGTTACTACGTGGTCGTTTCTATCTACGGCCCATATGGGACAGTATAAAGAAGGGCAGTACGTTCAACTCTATCACTGACAGCTTGCGCACTGTCAAGTATATAGTATTCTGATTATTGTTAGGTGTAACCTGTCAGTTGTAAACAGCTTGGTCTTCATTTATCTGACAATTACAAGCGCACTTTGATATCCGTTATTTCTCCGACGCTGACATTGATTGTCACTTGTAGCATTTGAACTACAACAGTGCGATCTTTGTATCATGTATACTCAAGGTGCTGACGACTGCTGGTCTGTGTTTTCGTTGGTTGCAGACTATACTGATGGTTATCAGTATGTTTTCCAATTTTTCGCTCGCCTATATTTCCCATTCAACATCCTGGAATGCCATCCCAGAAACCCCATGCCTGTCAGACCACGGGTCATCAATGTGGCCTGATGTTGATGATGATTTAGTGCTGGACAACCGCACTACCGCTCAAAGGAATACTGTCCACCCCGCTTGTGCTTCATGCTTAAACACCAATTACCGGCCCCCGTGTTAAATGGGTGTGCGATGATGGAACTGTAATGTTGACTGCAGCAGACCCATCGTCTGAATGGAAAACTTGGTATTCCGTCCGAAAGTATTCTCATTCAACTTTTTTACTTTATGCTGAACTTGATTTAGATCGCTAGATGTGCAACCAAGGACGCTGTTTCTTGACCGGTCAACACAGGATAGCTGCCGGTTACACAGACGTAAAGCTCAATGTCGGTTGAGTGTCAACGTCACAGACGGTATTAATGTATGCCATAAACGTCGTCTTACGTTGAAGGGTGGATCAGTCAGACCTGCGGCTATTGTAGCCGCGTCAAAATGTCTTTCAACAGAAATGAAGAGGGTCAGTTTAATATGCCATGATCGGTTCAAATACAAGTTTACCGTCACTTCTTCCACGTGTTTATTTCCAATTTTGTCCATAGCATAGGTCAACTGGACAGAGCAGCTTCTAATGTGAAAGCATACCGCATACTTCAGACTGAACAATTCCATAGCTTTTGCAATCTTGTACTATACTTGAAAGCTAGAGGTTCTATTATTTAGTGGAACCAGAACAACGAATAGGCGCAATGGTGAATCGGGGTATATGATAACATTTCCGTGTGAGGTTAGGTAAAAAATAGTTTGCCAGTCATGTTTCTGGAATTTCATTTCCCGCCGAATTATCTGATGATGTGACCGGAACTGAGGTTCGTTTGATTCTGATATGGCCCGAGTATGTTTCTTCGCGAACGACCACAGGTTTTCGACATTCTGTGTGTGGATATCCCTGCTTTCGGGATTCACGAAGCCGAACGAGTGGTTTATTGTTTGAGACTTGGCAATAAGGTGGCCGTTTCTCGTCTGTTTCTAGAGCAAACCACCGATAAAATCTTCCGGGTTCTTTTTTTATGGCGAAAAGTACCCAGGCTTTAGGGAAGTGACACCCACGCCTATATCTCTTTTCACGAACAGAAATGGTTTCAATCCCTCCACTGCAGCCAACGCGACAATTCAATTATCGCACACGCATTCAACACGGATTAGATAACTGGTGTTCTAAACATGAAATATAAACGTGGTTAACAGTATTCCTTTGGGCGGTGGTGCGGTGAATCGGCGCTGAACTATCATTAACATCAGGCCACATTTATGACCCGTCTCATGTATTCCCGCATCATAATTCCGATTAGGAAATTCCGATTGCAATTACGAAGGCCAACATGATGACGTGACTGTAAAAATCGGCAGAACAATTTTCGCAACAAAAGTGAATCTGCGAACAATTTTTAGGTATGGCCGTTTTTTCTCATTGCAACACAACTATTATACTCGATAAAATTTATATATTCGCCCCGAAAGATGCATTTTAATATTTCACGAAAACTTCGAGAAATCTCTTCTCGCGCCTAGATGGAAGTTTCCAACTCGTTTCGGCCTTGAATCATGGATGGCAGCATCCGAAACGGATCGGCCTGTCACAGTGACCGAAGCCAAAGGAGACCTGCACTTTAGACCGTTACCCCAAGTGACTTGCGATGCACCACTTGCAGTTCCACTCACACACCCAGTATCCGGTGTAAACTCGAAGGAATAAGACCAGTAGGTGTGTGAGTGAGGCTTTTGTGTCCAGCCGGCCAATGCTGGTTAGCCAATTGAATGGCTAGCACGAAAAGGAAACCCCTATCTCTCGGAAAATAAACATTGAGAGAGACTGCAATGACAAGCTCTGGACTAGGAAGAAAAATGCGTGATATGTAATACAAGAAGCATTCCAGTATACGAGTGCTTGGTGATGCATTCTAGAGAAGACTAATTTGAAAAACAAAACTCACAGTTGAACCACGAAAAGATCAGCAGACGATTCATCATTCAGTACACCAACGAAGCCCAAAAAATGAATAGGTAGAAGATTACGGACGCCCCAGTTACTGAAAAGGGGAGCGGATTAGTTGCCAAACGACCATGGGCTTGGTCGATGCAATCATTATCAAAAATAGAATGGATATGCTGATATGACCTACCTGAGCCTAACGTATTCGTTGTCTCTTCGCCGATGGTGCACTATGGATACGCTGGTGACCAACCAATCCCAAACGGCCAGCGCATTCGCGGCCTCACACAGCGCAACGCCATATAGTCATGTCACCACGACCTATGGCACCGATGGCCGCTCACGTACAACATGAAAGACTGACCTGCACAGCATCCTGGTATCTCAGCTTCTGACCACCAGGATTTCGCTTACCTGATCTCAGTTGTCCATACAACACCTGCTTCGGGATACGGCCATCGTCCATCCGACGAACGTGACCCAGCCAACAAAGCTGATTTAACATCAGCAAGGCTCCCATCCCGTTCATGTCCGCCCGCTGCAGTACCTCAGTGTTCGGAACCATGTCCGACCACCGAATACCCAAGATGCGTCTTAGACATTGCAAATGAAAGTGGCTCAAATAGCGCGCGTTCCGCTGATATAATGTCCACGTTCCATTGCCGTACAGCAATATAGACAGCACATTTGAGCGGTAGACGAAGAGCTGAGTGCTCGGCTTCAGGCTGTGGTTCATTCAAACACGTCTTTCAAGTGGTCCAAAAGCTGCACTAGCCTTTGCCACACGAGCTCTCAACTCACGGTCCACGGACAGATCGTTGGACAGACTGCTGCCCAAGTAGCAGAAATTTGTGCAGCTGCTGACAACATCTCCGTTAACCCGGATTTAAGGTGAAGGTACACAGACAGCACCTCCGCCCGGAAAAGGCTGAAAGGAAGAAAATGTCTTACCTGTGTTGATATCCAGTCCAAACTTGGATGCCGCGGTCGCGAAAGCCGTGGCCGATCGCTGTAGTTCGTCCTCGCTATGTGCAAATAGCGCGCTGTCATCTGCGAACAGAAACATGCGCATCGTTGAGGTACGTAACCAGGTTGGGGCGCCGAAACGTCGAATATTCAGTAGGCGCCCATCCGTCCTTAACGCCTTACACCTTAAGACCATACTGCCCAGATTCGTGAAAAGCAACTGTTAGCATTGCAGTCAAATATAGGCTAAATAAGGATGGAGCCAGGATACAACCTTGCTTCACACCAGTGACAATGTCAAAATCATCAGAGGTAGATCCACACGATTGCACCTTCGCCCCCATGTTCAAATGCAACAATCTAATCAAATCGACGAACTTACCTGGACATCCAAACTTACCAAGCACCATCCACAGCGTCTCGCGGCTCACGGAATCAAACGCCTTGGTGAATTCGACGAGGAGGGCATACAGGGGCTGGTTGCGTTCCCGGCACTTCTCTTGAAGCTGTCGAGCAGCGAACACCAGGTCGATCGTACTCCGATTCGCCCGAAATCCGCATTCCTCCTTAAGAACATTGGCCTCTGACACATCCGAATTCAGCCGGTTCAGAAGAATTTTGGCAAGCACCTTGCATGCGCAGCACAGCAGACTAATGCCTCGATAGCTGTCGGGGCATTGCTTGTTACTCTTACCTTTAAACAAAGGTACTATCACAGCATCCTTGAAATATTGTGGCATCACTTCGTGTTCCCAGATAGAGTGAACTAGTTGGAGCAGTGCACGTTCCATCGGTGGCCCGCCATTCTTCAGGATCTCGCCTGGCAATCCATCCTCATCTACAGCCTTCCCGTTGCGAGGTTGACTAATTGCTCTCTGCATTTCTACTGAATCAGGAGCAAGAGCAAGTGAAGGCTTGATAGCCTGTTGCGGCAGGCTGTTCACGGTCACCCAATCAATGGTAGCAGAACGATTTAGCAGGATACCAAAGTGTTTGCACCAGACCTTCATGATGTCCTCTGGCTGGGTGTACGAAAAACCGGTGTCCATGTCTACCAGTGCTTTAATAGACTGGATAAATGGGCCGAATATCGCTTTGAGCGAATCAAAGAACTCCTTATGTTGTCGACGATCTGCGAAGCCCTGCATCCGCTCACCCTGCTTCATCCACCAGTTGTCCTTGATTCCGCGAACACGCTCGACCAGTTGACGGCGGATACTTCGGAACGTCGCCTTCTTCGTTCCATTGTCCGGGTCCACTGTGGAGGCAGCAAACGCAGCATTCTTCTTTCGTACCAGTTCGGCGATAACCGCGTTGTTGTCGTCGAACCAGTCCGGACGTTTCTGGACGTTTCTTTCGTCTCGGTGGCTGCCGTCGTGATCCGTTCCTTGATGAACTGCCACACCGGCGAACTACACAATTGCCAGTGTTCCACTTGTAAAAGTCCAGAAAGTGTCACCTTTTGATCCGAATTTCAAGATAGCAGTTTATGGGCTGATAGACTATAAACTCAGGTTCGTCTTGAGAATCGTCTTGTTCCTGTGAGAAACCTAGTGTCTTGACGACCGACACTTTAAGTTCAACTAGGTAGGCATTACCTGTAGGCTACTGACAATAATTCGCCAGAAACGCAGTTTTACGTCCGATTCTTATTAATAGGTTGTCGAGCGTTTAAGTGAACTGACCGAACAGTCTGTCTCAAACCAATGAATGACTCGGGCATCATATTTATCCCTATGGCGGTCTATATGATGAGTATGAACAAGATTCTGGTTTACTGAAGCCAATTTAGGCCCAATGTTGAGAAAGATGTAGTATTCACAAAAACATAGCATTGAACAAATTGGAACGGTTGAGTTACACGGATTCATCAACAATACTCAATACAGTTAAATCAAGTGCAGAACAAATACAACGTCTTAGGATTGCACCAAAGATGCATGGAGACGGTGACCAACTGCATCTTATCCTAACCAAAACTACCATCCCAACCATAAACAAATTTTATGTTTTGGCACCGTTAGCACAACCGATTGAAAATCCATTAGAGCCAGAAAATGCTTTTGTGGGCCTGGAAATTAGTTGTTTTACACAGTCGATGTTTCTTCAAGTCCCTTTGCGTGTGACTGTAGAGTTCTCTTGGGGGTCTTGTTTCACTTCGTTGCAATACACTGTCCATTTTTCATGACTAACAAGAGGAAGTTTGTTTTTGTGTGCTTTTTTTGGTCTGCATTTCAAATGGTTGTTGTCAAGCCAGTTGACGGTGCAGTCATTGGTAAACTGCCACAACAAATCTTTGGAGATGTTTCCATGAACTGATTGAGACATAAATTTAAGATAATCTTTTTCCTGCTATTTTACGCAACCGTATGCCATATTACACTTACCACCATGAGTTATTCTAATCACTGACTTTATGAACCATCTCAATTTGAAATTTCCGACCACCTTTCAGATTGATTACATCTAAGCTACCTTAAAACACACGTTTAGCAGCCAAACTGTTCCCCTTACCATCAACACGTAAAATTATGGGGGCTTCAGACATCACACCAAGCGTACCGCTTGCAGTTACAGTGACAAATACAACAAGAAGGAGCTGAATTTTTTGGTGAGTTACCGAGGACCTCCTTTAAACTATCGGTGCAACTTTGTACACCAACCTATGGGCAAACGAGCAATCAAGGCCGAAATCCGGCGTCATTAGGTCTCAGGCCTATTTCAGGGCAGATTGCATCAATGACTCCATCAATATGACAGATTGGTTGGTCTAGAACATGGGCCCAAAACTTCCAGCCATTCGAGTAGTGATGTCAATCTAACAAAGAGCACCAGCGTTATGCTGATGAAACTTAATAACTCATATTGTTTACCTCCGATAAGAGTGTTTTTGCGATCACAAATTCATCGTTCGACTTAGGTCGCTATGCCCCTAATTTTTTGTTCCCTGACAGCTTGCACTTCAAACGTGGGGGAAAATTCGCGGTCTCTAATTCACGCAAGCTTTGCTCTTCTTATTGATTGATGACAATTTTAACTCCCAACAAAATTTTATGAATGCGGCGTATCATCACTGTGAATGATGAATTTGCCCAAGTATGCACTAGCACAATGTACGGCCAAAATATCTTCTCCTCTTTCTATCCGGTTGCCCTAAAAACGCTTCACGATTACCTATTCATATCTAGAAGCCATAGAAGGATTTACTTTTGCGGAAAAGAACGTGAAGGTTTTTGCCCAATCTATGATGGCTGTAAGGCCTACAATCGATGTGCCATAAAATGCCTCTCCGTTATTGGTAGTGTGTTACTGGCATGACTGCACTTGATTTCATCGACTAAGCCTGCGTACCGTTCACGTGGTTAGTCAGATAAATTAGACTTGATGCTGATACAGATGTAAACGCGATGGTAGGGCGTTGTAATATGAACATGGTTCACCCAACCAATTATATGATAACCCGGAATGGCCCAGTTTATTATCGGTGGTTGAAATATCCATTGGTAGCATTTTCTTTTGTTCAACTTTGTCAAAACCTCTGTAGGTTTAACATTGCCGGATTTTCTTCGTGTTGTCACGAATCGTCTCACAAGTTAGCATGGCAAGTAAACAACGGAGATGAAAATTTTACGCGTTGAGGTGTACAAACAGGTTACCTACAAAAATTTGTGGCCGGAGGTTCTAAGGTTTCTAAAGACGTCCTTATCCTTGATTGCAACAAAAATGCATTATAACTAGCCAATTTATAAAATTCCAAATCTTGTTGGTTTCATTTGTCATCACTTCACACAGTGTCTTGCCTGGACCGTGTCGTAGCCAGTCAATTAAAATGTACGTTGGCGACATGCTTCTTATTTTCTCCTTCATTTGCACTGATTGCCCTTATTATATATTGCACCTACCAAAACTTACGGGCGGGTTTCATTATGGCGGTACGTTCTACACTCCCGTGCTACAAGCGGTCGGTCAAAGCTCGAAGTCCAGTTCATAGTGTAAGTCAGCTGGATTCGACATCCACTAGTGTCAATGCATACTGCACACTTAAACTGTGTTCACGGCCGAAGATTTCATAATCTAGATGATTCGGAATTAAAAAGGTATATAGCAGTGAGTCAGAGCCTGATGTGTTATGAACAATTCTGTGGTATAAACTGAAAAATGGTTTGACACTCACGTTCCGCCAAAATGTTGGAATGGAACTGATTTACATGTGATTCGGATATGATCCTGAAGTGTTTTTTTGCAAACAACACCATGTTTCCTGAGGCTCTGCTTATAAATCACCTCGTGTTCCGGGTGAACAAAGTTCACTGACCGGTCAACGACCCACTGCTCGCAGTGCATTATTTCATCTGGAGTTGAACATACGTCGAAATTAGTACCTGCTCCATCTGACTTACTTTTACCATGAATAACGCTGACAACAAACACATGCCGGCAATGATGGGAAACCCGTATTCGAGGCGTTTGGGATGCAAGCCAATTTTGTTGAATGACATTTTGATGGGAATACCTTTCGGCACCGCGCTAGATACTTGGCGTTCTAAACATCACGTGGTAACTTGTGCACTTATAAACCAGGTCTGGTGAGAACCCTGTTTAATGGAGCCCAGAAGATATGCACCGATAACTGCTTACAAGGAGAGGAGGAAAGATTAAAAAGGTGCTACTCGCAAACGGATATCCTCAGAAGTTCATCGATGCCAACAGCCAGAAAAGACTGACCGAGACTGCCGTGAGTACGGTCCTTAAAAAGCAGGTCTTTTCGAACCTATCTATCAAAGGCGATCATATAACAACTGACGTAAGTCAAAAAATACAGTCTGTTCCAACCCGTACATACCCTGCGGCTGAATTGTGGTTGCTACTCCCAACTAAGAGTGTAGTCCAGCTCATTCATAATCGTGACCTACTGAAATGTTCTGCCTCACATGTAATCTACCAGTTCACTTACCGTTGCGGTAACGTCTATATCGGCAGAACAGATCGGTGTCTACGACAAAGAATGGCTGAACATATGCCTAAGTGGTTGGTGCGCTCCATGACGCAACAGGCAATAGCAACAGAACGACCGAGATGAAATCCGACCTCATCCGTTGCAAAAGGCATCATAAAAACAGGTCACGTTATTGACCCCGCCAACTCGTACCGAGTGTTGTTGCGTAATCGGAACCCGAGATTGCTTGACATCTTCGAGGCAAAGTTAATCAGTACTCGTCGTCCGGTCCTGTGTGTTTGCATGAACCGTTGATTCATACAATTTGTCTGCCCTGGAACAAATAACTGTCCTTGCTTCATGTGAACCCAATCGTTGGTTTTTTCTATTGTTGTTGCTATTCGCATGTTCTGTATATTTCAATGCTTTACGTTCGTGACTGAAGAAAGTAAACGAAATGTTAACACATGTTTAACTGTCTAATGTGTTTAGTATTCTTGTTGAAAAAGAATGCCAACGTCGTATGATCGTGTACTTCTACTTCGCCGGTACCTCCGAAACTCCGCAAAATTGATCACTCTTAGGTTAGAGGATCATGTATTTCACCATGGAAATGGCAACAAACGCATTCATAAAACACGAAATAGCGGGCTACAACCTATAGTGGGTTGTTTTAGTAAATGTGGTCGAAATTTTCATTACCAAAATTAGTGCTCCAGCCATACTTTCTGTGTGTTTCAATATTCTCCTTAGTACTGTTTGCTTACAGTGGAGGAAGTGCAGGTATTTTGCATGAAATTCCAATTTTCACATTGTCAAAGTATTCTATAACAGTGAGGATTCGTGCCAAAATAGCTGCCTCTCCTTCGGAACGATCGTCAGGCCTAATAGCTATGGCAGCCATGATTACCAAAAAGTTTATGCATCTGAATCATTCGAAGCTATCACAAAAACAATGCGAAAGACTTAAACCAGTGTAGTCGCACCAAGCCTCGTTCAACCTAAACAAATCAAATGGAATTAACTTTGTGAGCTGAAATATTACTTCAACAAAACATGAAACTTGGTACAACTTCGTTACGTCAAACAGCAACCTTTCATTATTTATGGCTCATTTATCTCAGCAGCAAACGAGGCCGTTACCATGTGGTTTTGAAGTGTTAGTCCTAACACTGCCTGCATACAAACACATGCTACTTGCATGAAGTCTTGTAAATTGCTATTGAAGGCTCCTAGGTTTTCCGAAGTGTGATTTGAATGCCCTGATTCATTCACTGCATTCTATAGCGATAGTTTCCATGAATGACAGTAGCCTGATAGAAAGGAAAAAAGTATCACAAGATGGCCCAGACCTTTAACTCCTAAATGTCTTTCATTAGGTCCCTTGGAAACTCATTGGTTGCACCAACTAGCCCAAAGAAGCTTACAACACTGACTTGCCATTCTTAGCGTTCACGCCGCATGCTGTGTTTCACTTCTGACAGGTTCGAACCATTACTTTCCTGTTGGTGTATGCACGCTTGGTGTTCAAAACCAGTGAGTCAAAAAATGTGCTTTTTTGAAATCCGTTCGTTCGTTATTACTCCACTTCAGTATTCATATACGTCGGTATTTCTCTTTCAATGGTAGCCACCATTGTGGACTCGGAGTTCCCTTGGAGTGACAAGATGGAGTACACCTATCAGAAAAACTGTAACTTGGTGCGCGGGTACTTTGAAACTGGGCGTCTCCCCGAATGCCTTTGAATGACTTCCCTCTTCATCACCAATGTTTCGTATGTGTGTTTTCTAATGATTTCAAGTCTACGGTTTATGGGACATGGACCCAGAGCAATCTTCCCCACTTCAGGGTCACTAACTGTAGTCCTGTTAACTGATATGTAATTGGGATTGGTTGACCGATTAGAACTAGCGATCACCAAATTCTCTTCAACAAGTTAACAAAACTGCGAGATTCCGTATCAAACTTCAGGTGCAACCACTAACTGCTTGCTGAGTGTACAGGATTGTAGACGACTCATTTGTGTGAGTCCACGGATGAGCGCTGGTATAACAGACTCATGGGGTAATACCCTCTCTTGTGCATGCGCCACAAACGTTATATTTCAGTAGGTAACTGCTGGATAACTTTTCAACTATGAACACCGATCTTACAACCTGAATTTAATAGGCCTGTAATATTCGGAAATTCA
>JTDE01014827.1:0-17103 GCA_014338405.1 Paragonimus skrjabini miyazakii | reverse complement strand
TCCAATGGCTTCAACTTCTGCACCAGATACCAAGCTATTAAAACGATTTTTTCCAGGAAAATAATTTTCCCAAACACGACAGCTCAGAAACTCACGGTCTGCGACTAGCTTTCATGCATTCAAGATTTATGCGTTGGTGGCCACGTCCGACTTCTGTCGCTTGATGCGAACGGACGGAGTGATTCAATATTTGGCAGTCGCTCGCAGACTGATCATCACAACCGCGATACGTCTGCTTCCGACCCGTTACCTGTGGACATGATGCAACATTTCTCCACAGAATCCATGCACTTTATATACCTGGGGATTGTCAAAAAAATGTTGCACATCTGGTTGCACAGTCAGTAGTATACGCACAGGGCTGTCTTCATTCTACATAGTATATATGACCGTCATCGCTTAATAGAACACTGTATGCCCGCAGACTTCCCACAGAAATGTAGGCCACTGAACCAGTTTCAACGTTAGGAAGCTAGAGAGCGCATGGTCTTCCTTCTCTATTATGATGTGGTTGTGTTTAAGGATCTATTGACCGAAGGGCACTACCATAATTTTCTTAATCTGTCCCCTTCCACTGACGTTTTGTCCCATCCAATGATGCATTTAACATATTTTTCATGTGCGCGACTCTGGATACTGCGGTTTTTACAGCAGTGCCGGAATCATTACGCCCCGAAGAACGTTGTCTTCAATGTAAGCAGCCTCATACATTTGTGCTCGGATGTTTCCAGGTATGGAACAATCGACTGATTTTCAGCTTTCGCATTTGAGTCAAACCCTGGAAAGCAATGTCGGAAGGTTCGAGGTCCACGGAATATTGCAGTTTAGTTATTTAAGAGGGTAACAGAAACTGCACTGCAAAGTGATAAACGTCCACAAGTTGCCACTGATATAGGTAGCATTCAGAGTAGGGTTTCTTCGGGGCACGACACAACTGGTCTTAAGAAACATTGTTTTCACGAACTCTGCCTCTGATTGCCAAGCCATCACTCACAACGTGCCGGCCAAAATCACGAGCATCCTGCAGGAAACTATTTTCTTCCAACGTTTCAAAAATCCGGAAGATTTCTTTCAGTATTGTTTTGTATCCTCCTATTTGTACATTCTTCCTGTATCCACCGTCAATAACGAAACTGAGAACCTCAGCATACACAGCTTTCAGTGTAAATGTTTTCCTGTATGTACTGGAAATCTTAAAATGATCATCCCGCCAATGCATAATTTGTGAAACTGTCATTATATCCATTGTTTTGCGCACCCGGCGTGTTATTTCTTTCTGGTTCAAGTGAAGCAATTTATTACAGTCAGTAATTTAGCCATCGTCATTTTCGCCGTAACCAAAGCATTTGTGTTTGTTCCCGCTAGTTGTGTCATTGGTGGCAAGTTGGTCAAGTGACCCCAGTGCTCCACCCATCAGTGCACACAGCATCGTATGAAGGGGACCAAGTACGATGACCCTTACCAGGAACACACCGTTCATTTATATGATATTTAAGGTAGGTTTCTTTATATCGCCTGCTAATCCTTCACAAACCTACGGTGAGGCCAGGGCCCACGTCTCCGAAGCCATCACGGAGATCAACGGATTGGCCAGTGAAGCCACGGTACTTATGACATGCAGACTGAAGTGCTTAATTTAATTACTTTGACTTTTCTATCACACCGTGACCTAACATGCTTCCAATTAATCGCAAAGAAACCCAAACGGTTGGCTGAAAGCACTACGGAAGTTTCAGCAACCGACAATTCCACTTCCAATGATACTGCGCCGGAGGCAAACAGGGCAGCCCTGGCAAAATACGACACCATCGACGTGGATCTCCAACCAAACCCCCAATTGATTCACACAGGTTCCCCTGTGATTTCTCCCAGATTGATTCAACCCATGGGTTAACGTCCACGCTCAACGCTGACTAAACAGCGGTTGTTGTCTCCAATCAGTACCCCGTCATCTTCATTCCTACAACCCATTCCTTCGACGTTCGCATATACTCCACTGGCAGTCTGCAAAGACCCCAGTCATCGGCAACCTTTGCCCCTAATAAAAAAGGAACTTGGGCAGATGTCCGATAAATTGTCTAATTTCATATGTTGCGCGATTTTCAGAGCTGTTACAAAACATCGCTAGGCACGTTACGCAATTCTGCTTGTCTTCGCAGTTATTTATGCTGCAGCATACTGAAGTAGGTGCAGCAGAGAAGGGCTCTCAAGCAGTGTCATTATTGTCTGCCGTTAGGACGGATGCGGACTTAGATGTGCCGGAGGAGTCTCTTTCGGAATGCAGTCACGTTAAGTGCTTCATATGTGTTCGACAAAGTTTGTAATCATATCTGTTTCTTTTAGGTGCAGTACACGAGCCAGCTCGGTGAGACTTCAGAAGAGGAATTGTTGCGCCACATTCTTCCGCGTAACATTCACGGAGACTATGCAAAATACATGAATATATCGGGATTGAACGGAAAGCGTGACCTCAAAGGTACAAGACACTATACATGCATCAAAAGTGGGTTTCATATAATGAACATGCTATACCAAAGGCCAACTGAATTTTAATTAAGAGTGACCATTCGAACCATACCTGCGTTTCCGGTGCTACCGATATCAATAAAACTTCAGCAGTCCTGGACTGGTTGCATAACTTCCGTTCACGTGATACAACGCCGGCAAGACGGAGTTAGCAAAACAACAACGGTGATGCTTGACCCGCTTTCAATTTGGTAACAATGTACAATCCAGTAGGCATATATGTCACTGGTATTTTCCCGTTCTGCACGGCACATAGAGTAAGAGGTCATTGTGCACCGCCTGCCTTACTTAGGTCCGTATGAAGGGGTTTTTCGGTGAATTTGTACAACCTGTTACCAGCAGCCTTCGTGCAGCTAAATAGCCTAATCGTTTGGTAGCAAAGTTTTCACAATGGGCAGTGCAGTGTACTGCAGCCAGTTCACTGCAGTCATGAGTTTTGAAAACCTGGTTTTCAAGTACTTTTTAAACCGTGTTTTTAAGTGGGTTGTCACGCCGGGTTGGAAAACTCACTCAAGTGCGTATTCAAAACCGGTTTTCAAGTGGATATTCACCGGGTTATCAGACCGGGTTTCCAAGTAGATATTGTGTTCCAATAACCGTAAGTACACTTCATCTCAAGCACCCTCATTGGCTACCGGCATTGGGACCAAATTTTACTGATGGCCAGTGGGTAAGTGCGCTTATTAAGCCGCCCATTTGCGTTCTCCAGATGGTTGTTTGTTCGGTTTTGAAATTGAACAACGTCAGATTGTGCATGGATTGCTCACTTAGGCTTTATGTAAAGCCAACAGCACATTAGGTAATTCATACACTTCGGGTCTGTGCGTCTGATTATCGCAACGTCTTGGTTGAACCTTAACCATAAATGGAAAAATGTTCTCACTCACTCCTCTAAGTTATTTACAGTTGGCATATGATTAAACAAATAGTGACTTCTAAATGAATTTATCCAGATGGAGATTATAGGGTTAACGACACCAACTTACGTGTTTTCTCACGGCATCTCGGAAATGGAAATGACAACATTATGTCACACCCAAACGCGACAAGCGCTGCTCGCGTATGGCCGCAATTTTGTCCATCACAAACGTTCTCACAGGCATGTGATCTCCCATCAAATCTCGAAAGGTTCCAAACAAACGACGGAGGGAAGCGTACTTCTCACGCCGAACATGGCCGTAAATCACGGGACTTCCATGGCCCATGCCGTCCATGAAAAGAAATTTCTATAGATTCAAGCTACAGCCGCAAATGTGAACTGATAGACGACCCACTTGTGGCTGTTGGTTACATGCATGGCATCGACGTTGACCGGTTCAGGAAAACGTCTGAACAACTGTACTTGCTCCTTCCGCGCGAAATATATGTGCGTGTATCTCTTTATGTCGTCTTTGATGACAAGCAATACGCCATTTTTCTCTGTGTGATAAAAAATTTGGGGTGGATTTTCTGCAACATCAATGGATGCAAATCAACTTACTAATTGTCGGCGGTTTCAAACGATTGCGAATGTTGCCAATATTCATTGTCGTTATATACCTGCCATAAACATCCGCAGCATACTGCTTTAACCCCATGGTTGGAGTGTTGTACTCGAACAGATGCCTAGAGTTGCTCACTTTACTTGCAAAGAGCCGACGACTTGTTGGGTGTGCATCGTAAAGCAAGGCAGTTAGGTCATGATTGTGATCTAGTGTAAAAGAGCTAGCAGCCAACGTGGTTTTCATGCAGGAGTGCCAGTCGTAGACTGTGAGTTTCTGAGCTGTCGTGTTTGGGAAAATTATTTTCCTGGAAAAAATCGTTTTAATAGCTTGGTATCTGGTGCAGAAGTTGAAGCCATTGGAATTTGCGTCAGGGACTCATATGTCTTTGTTTTAACTGACCATTAATTGAAAACCACCCCATCGTAGTTGTTCTTCGAAAATCGTTATGGCTGCTGTTATTGTGGTCGATTGCATGCGGCAATGTTAACACAAGAATCCTGTGGTTGTTTTCAATTTATTTTTTTCATGCTTGTCATTTGTTTGTTATTTTATTTTCAGTTGTTCATTTTTTATTTGTAGGAGATGGATTGTATTGCGACTTTAAAGGCGATGTTTGAAGATCGCGAATTTTGTACTTTCTCTCAGTTTCAGGAGTGTCTTCAAAGGTACATGGATAAGGTGGGCGTTATTTACGTTCGTGGGACGAGTCGTAGGTCGAAAACCGCATTGAAGTACGATAAAGTAAGGTGATATGGTATCCTGAAAACCTGCAGATTCATTATCGTTGTCCGAAGTACAAAGGGCGTAGGAGTGTAGCAGGGGTGTGCGACGTGTCTAGTGGGTTAACTGGTGTTGGGTTTAACAAATCAGTTCTTGCGACACGTTACATATCACGATTTCATGTGGTCCGACGGGATGCGTGTCTGGCTCTGAGCTCTTTCGAGTTGGAGCACAACCACCCTCCCAATCGTCTGCTATATGATTCCCATTCTACGAATCGTGGACTCACCGTCGGTCAATTACAATACACCAACTGCTGACACTGGAGATATGTTGCGGATGTTCACGGAAAGTTCATCATAACCGCTGGCCGTGGAAACATCCGCCGCGAGTTAAAGCCTGCAACGTCAAGTGAGTTTGATATGTAAGATTGGTCAGGGAACATTGGAGAATCTCAAAGAAGTGCTGTCGGTAATTAATGCGATCGGCGTAGTGCGCACTATGAGGGATGAGAGCAAAATATATACGCTTATCTGCTTCGTCCAGCGAACGCAGGTCGAACTATTCCGACGTTTCCCACATGTGGCGAATTTGGATGCCATTCACGGGACAAACAGACATTGTATATTTCATCACACTTTGGAAGTTGGAGGTTATATCAGTTCTCTGTGACAGACGGTATATGACACTGCCATTACGTGATGTACGGGTACGTTCGTGGTGAAAAGTATGCTTCACTACGTAGACTTTTAGAAAATGTTCGTGAAATGACGGGCGATCAAATTGCGGTGAAAATATTTGTTATGGATAAGAGGGCTGCACAAATGAGGGCAACTCATGTGGCCTTCGGCCGCGACATCTTATTGTGCTACTTTCATGTATGTGATGCCGTACGTAAGCCTGTAATTGGGCGAAATTCGTCTGTCATATTAGGTAAAAGACAAACTTTTTTCGCAGTCGTTTTCTCTTCCACCGAACGGCTACGGCAGATATGGAGGAAGAGTAAGTTGCACTGTTACACTGTTTACCGCAAGGCCAAATGTGATTTGTATATCATAGGCCCAACGGATAGGAAGTTTCTGAGTTATTTGTTGCTTAATTGGCTGTACATCAAGCCGAAGTGGGCCATCCATGCGCAAAGCAATGCTGCCCACTTTGGCGACCGAACGAATAATAGGCTGGAAAACGCAAACGTATGGTTGAAAAAGAGGTCGCACTCAAGAGACTTCCTAGCCGTCGCAATTCATAGAATATGGATTCAGAGTGAGTGGCTGCTGCAAGAGTACGAAATACAAACGACCTATGGGTGCGATCGTCGTGAGGTTGTGGATGTCGACTGGTACGTGAAGAACATTCTTCACAGAATGACCATGTTCGCAAGCCATCTTGTCCAAAATTATCTGAGAGGACGGACTCTAGGACTCCATATCAATACATATCTGAGTGCAAGATAAGCGGTTCTCTATAAGTTACCTTGGAGATTGCAACTTCGTGTGGAACACGACGGCGACACTTTCGTCGTAGATAGCCTTGAGGACATATGTGAATTAACATTTTACCGTACGATGTGGCTGCCGTGCGTACACATTCTATCGATGTTTCTGAAACATTTTTATTCCAACGGTAAGGTCTTTTGTAGTTTTCCTTACCCTTTTCTGAGGTCACGGTCCCGTTCATGAGCGGTGGCTGGCAGCGTAAAACTTGTCAATTTGATGGCTGATAGCCCCGCAGCTTCAGCCGTTTGCTACAGCCAGTTTTAACCGTCGCTATAAGGTCCTTCATCATGTACTTGAAAAACCGTTCGACTGCAACAACCACACGGCGGTGGCTTGCTTTAACAGCATCATTGATTTTGCCAGTAAGAAGGTGGAACTTGCAAAAACTGGCTCACCATTATACGACTTCTCCATGGACTCATCTGCAAGCGGTGTGCAATCGAGGTGGGTGAAAGAGTCTAAATCGGGGTTTCCGTTTGAACACCGCGTTGACCCCGTGCAGATGGACAGTTATTGGTGTGATGCCGATCAGCTGATTTGTCACTCCAAGTGCATGCGAGTGGTAGACATAAACGAGTGTCCATTCTGTGGCAAACATCTTCAACTTCGGTCGCCTGTTAAGTGCACGTTTTGAATCCTTACTTTCGTCAGTTCCCTCTAATTCAGCCGTTGTTCGCACTTCCCCATTGATCATGGGAAGCAAGTCTCACATACCAACCACAACGAATGTCGAAGTAGACCGGTCCGCCGACAGTGTGCCGCTTGCACACAGGCAGAAGAAACCGCAAATGAGCAACAAGTGGAGCGATTATTCTGTTGATATAATTGAAGAAAGTAAGTTCCTTCATAAATGCGTACACAGATTCCTTGCAGATATCAGACGCGATGAACGACATGGTGATGAAGACTTCATCTGCTACACGGTTTCAATCATCCGGAAGGACATCCATAACAAATGAAAACAGAAGACTACATTTTGTGCCGAAATATAAGCAGAGGATGTTTATAGATTTATCAACAATTATCAGATACATACTTCAAAATTCTAGTCCCACGTTTTCGTCCCCAATGACCTCACTCGTCCACCTGTGTTTGACATAACTGGTTAGGTAGGACGGGCGCCCGCGAGTTCAACGAGCAGTTATTGCGAGGCCGAGAACGAAGGCGCGCGGTACGCAAGGGAACCATCGGTGCCATAGGTCGTGGTGACGACTATATGGCACGAATATATGGCGTTGCGATGTGTGCGGCCACGAATGCGCTGGCCGTTTGGGATTAGTTGGTCACCAACGTACTCATAGTGCACCGTCAGCGAAAAGACAACGAGTACGCTAGGCTCAGGTGGGTCATATCAGCATATCCATTCTATTTTCGATAATGATTGCATTGACCAAGACCATGGTCGTTTGGCAACTTATCCGCTCCTCTTTTCAGATACTGGGGTGTCTGTGATCGTTTACCTACCCTTTTCTTGAGCTTTGTTGATGTACTGAATGATGAACCGTCTGTCTGATCTTTTCGTAGATCAGCTTTGAGCTTTGTTTTTCAACTTTATCCTCTCTTAAATGCAATAGCATGCACTCGTATACTGAAATGCTTCTTGTATTACACTTCACACATCTTTCTTCCTAATATAGATCTTGTCATTGCAGTCTCTCACTGTTTATTTTCCGAGAGATAAGGATTTCCTTTTCGTATTAGCCATTCAATTGGTTAACCAGCATTGGCCGGCTGGACACATAGGCCTCACTCACATATCTACTGGTCTTATTCCTTCGGGTTTACACCGGGTACGTGGTGTGTGAGTGGAACCGCAATTGGTGCAGCGCAGGCCACTTGGGGTGATGGTTTAAAACGCAGGCGTCCTTTGGCTTCGGTCACTGTGACAGGCTAATCCGTTTCGGATGCCGCTAACCAAGGTAAGCTTAATGTAAGGAACAGTTATGTGTCTAAGCACGAAGCACAATTTGGAATAGCTCGTACGGTAGGTCGAATGGACTGAGCAGTTATAATTGTCTAAGCGTGGAGTGCAGTTTGGCTTGATTCGTAAGGTAAGACAAATGGACGGAGCAGTTATAATTGTCTAAGCATGGAGCACAGTTTGGCATAATTTAAGTCAACTAGATGGAGCAGTTATTAAGGTGAACAAATGCGGCACAATTAGGCGTTGATAATGGCTTAAGGCAGACGGACGGAGCAGCTACCAATCTCAGCGCAAGGCCTATGAATCGGAATAACCAACGCGTGCAACAATATCAACGGATAGTATATAATTAACAGCATTTTCGTATGAGGCAAGGTTAACAGCAGTTTGTTGATTATGTTTCTAGGATTTCGCTTTCGCCAACAGGTCTCCTAAAGGCGTGACTGGAACTGCCGTTCGTTTGATTCAGATATTGCATGGAAGTGCTTCTTAACAAGGGACCAAAGGTTTTCCATATTCTTCGCGTGCACCATGCTATTCTCATGATCCACGAAAGTTTTTGAACGATTGATCGTTTTGTGCTCGTAATGAGCTACTTCATCCAAAGCTCTGTAGGCTCTCCATTCGTCTGTGATTACTATGGTGGTCAGCTGAAAGCGAAAGAATTGAATTATATAATCGGTTTACTCAAACATGTCTTCGGATGAGGAATAATAAGTTGACTGTATTTCGTCTGTTCCCAGGGCAGAATATCATGAACGCTGTGAATGTTATGCTGTTCTAGAACGCCCAGTGGAGCAAAATTGTGGATGATTCCTCTAGAGTGAAACGGGTATTTCCAAATATGGAATCTTTTCGAAGGGAATAACGTCGCCTACACAGTTCACATTTCCGTCGATAGTTGTTCGCACAACTCGTGACCCCAATGCAGTTCTGAAAAATGCAGAACAGTTGAAAGAAACAATCTTTCGACTGAATCCATAGCACCACATTCGGATGTTGAGCCCACTGCAGTTACAACAACAGCCCTATCATCGCACAAACCCGTCCATATGCCCACTTTAAGATCCCCGTGTGCCATCCCAAGAGCTCCACGGCTGTCAGACCAAGGGTCATCCGTGTGGCCCGATGTTAATGATATTTCAGCACCGGGCGAGTACACTGCCGGAGGAAGGTAAATTCTTCGGCGTGCTTGTACTTCATGTTCAGAATACGAAGTTGCAGCCATGGTGGATAGGGTATGTGCGACGATGGGGTTGTCGTAGTAACTGTTCTGTATTTTTCATAACTAGATTTAAATCACGAGGTGGGCAAACAAGAAGGCTGTCTCGGGGCCGATCAACAAAAGCCGACCGCAGACTTCGCAGTATCGTAAATGTTTTGCGTTCACACTAGTAGCTGCTCTGTCCAGTTCATTCAAGCTATGATCAACGCCTATGTATGTAGTATGCGTTCACACTAGCTGCTGCTCTGTCCATTTCCCTTAAGCTACGATCAACGTCGGTTAGTAGAACATGAGAGAACTCAGAATAAACGTGCAGTTAAACAGTTCGGGATGAGTCACAATGACCTCCTTTAGTTCTGGCCCAAAATGGGATAACACACTGGCAGTCGTCAGTGAGTTCCGCAGCCGGTGAAAACATAAACCAACAGTCATCGCAATCATAAGCGTACACGATACAAAGATAGAAGGGTTGTAACGGAAATAGTAGAAGTGGGAATCAATGTTTCTGTCGGATAACTAACGAGCATCACAGTTGGTCATTATTTCTCAGAAATGTAAGCATTGACTCACGTACACACGGCAAGCTACATTCAAGCATAGTCAGTAAGCAATAGACAAAACAATACGCACGTTGTCAATGATGGAGTGGGACGTGTTACCCATGTTTACACCATACCGTGGGTAGAAACAACCAGGTGATAACGTGGATCGTTGCCCACCGGAAATACTATAAGGGAACCGGGTTGAACATGGTATTCAGGTTACTAATCAACAAACGACCGAGGCGGCATAGCTCTCAATAAGAATTACTGCGATATTACGTGTACAATGTAATGCAAACGCAACGCTGTCGAAAATTACAAACTTAATTACATCTCCAAAACTACGCGAACTTGAGTGTTTCCACAAATTAGGGATATTTATTCCATCACGAAATTTCCGATGGATGCATCTTCAGAACTTAAAATCGACTAGGAAAGTCAACATGATGCTTTTGTTGAAAAAAGTAGCGATACATTTTTCTCAACAAAAGTCCGAATATGAGCAATTTTTAGGTGTAGCTGATTTTACTCATCGCAACACAATTATTCTACCCGATGAAATCATATGCATTTTAAAATTTCATGAAAAATGTAAAAAATATCTTTTCGCGCCTAAATAGCCCTTTTCGACTCGTTTCGGCCTTGAAGCACAATACCGGCGAACTACGCAATTGCCGTTATCATTGTCGTAATCTTTCTAGCTAGGAGTGTTCTTCAATGTCATTCTTTCTGCAGGTCCCCTCGTCTTTTTTCTAGCGTGCATCCTAATTTCATGGAAAAGTTAACAACAGCGGTACCAACGAGTGGTAAAGCATGGCGAATATAACTGACAAAACATGACTTACTTGTCCATTTTTTTGTACAATGCCCTACTTTGAAGTGGCTTTATGAGCGGTCCTTAAGTTTGTATTTTTATAAAAAGCTCGGTATTCATTTTTCAACAACAGTCCGAACTTATAATTACGCTTTCCTGCCTAATTACGTCCAAATTCAAATAAAAGCATGTTTCCACATCTATGACGACGATTTTCACCATATTTTACCTTCAGTTCTCCGAAATAACGTAGAATGCAATTCTGCGTTTCATTTCTAATAATCCCAATGCCATCGAACTACCGCAAATTTCTTGCTTACGTCTTCGAAAGATGGAAACAAAGAAATCTTGGAGAGACAGAATTCTAAGATTTTGAGAACCGCAACATGTCACAAAATTTCAACAACTTCTATAGCTACAAAATATTTTTCAGCTAAAAGACAACAGGGATATTCACTGTCTACCGATTACAAGCAGCCCTACACCTCTGTCAGTACACTCATCATACCCGTATTATGCGGAGATCTCCGAATTAATTTAACATCTTGCCGGTGTGCCGCATACAATAGAACATAGATTACCATAACAATGCATGGACCAACGTGGTAGAAATGCACCATCCAACAACAGTACATGCAACTCGCAAATGGTATCTCTCAGGTAGCCGATTAATAGTTTGGGCTTTCCTTTACCACAAATGGAGGGTGCACCCTAGGAAAGCGCACGCGACATTGGTGGGCCATGCGTGATTATCGGAATCTTTGTACAAGTTCACACCATGTATGTATGACAGATTCCGGTCGCACACAAATTTCCAACTCAAGCAAATGTCTTTTCAAACCGAAGTGGACATGAGGGCCATTGTTTAACTGCTTCTTCTCAACCTACCTGGGCGTACTGAATAATGCTCGTGGATCTGTTGGAACACCTGGAAAGTAGTAGTTACGAAGCATCTACACATCCCCCATATCTCTGAAGGCAACTAAGTTTTTTGGAAAGATATAGTGTGGCATCACACACAGCGAACTAAAGTGAAGTGTGAAAATGAAAAGCAATATTTTTGTCCGTACTGCCGCACGCATCAGTATTAGGGCATTGTTCAATATCCAACGGACAGTGATCAGATGTTGTTGGTAATTGTGATGCTGGAAGTTCTAAAATACCATAGATGGTACGTTTGAGCAAAACGAAATACCAATGTCCTGCTGAAAACTAATCACGGTGTTGTATCCAGTTTGTGGTAGAGTGGTTTCCATGCCAACAGATGATCCTACATGGAACATTCTCTCTAGACTTGACAATATATCTTTTCTTCTCCGCCAGTTGGTTGTACAAGAAATGCCCGGGTGGGGAGCAGAGCGTCTGTCCGAAATGTTTGTTGCTGAATACTAAAACCCTGGAAGTTTCAATCGTTATACATAAGAAGAATCGTTAGGTACAGTGTGAGCATTACAAATGCAATGTAAATGTATATTTGTAGGATATGCGTAAACCTACAGCCTTACATATGCGGCGTATATTTCACTATGAACAATGGTCCACGACCGATCGTACACTACCTGCACTTAAAAGCATAACATGCCATGCTTACGCATACTTACATAATTGCGAAAATGTATTTGAATGCAACGGTATTCGACCGCATTTGGCCGACCAGATGCGGTCGGTCACCATAGGCGGATTTGCACAGATGTAAATCAGTGTCATAAAAGAATATCTGAAAACAGCATGCAGACGAGACAGACATGTTTTAAATCCTTCCAGTGCTATTTCTATCGTGCTTCGACAACCGTAAATCAAGTCCCAGGTTTATCGTAGACAACACCGAAAACCCCAAATTACGTCGTAAACCAAAGATGCTTATTGCGCCCAAACGGACTGTTAACGGCGTTTAAACAAAATATTTTATGTTGTTTGTCACTGTGCACAGTGAACTGTCCGTTATGAAAAATGGCAGATCAGTAAAATAACGTTCAAAGATACTCAACTGCATGTTGTATGAAGTGATAATTCTTTTAGAACAAAGTAGGGGTTTCAACCCAGTCTGAACCCGGTTTCCTGTGCTATCCGGGGCCTGCTTCGCTTGTTGCATACATAAATAGCAGAAGCCCGAAGTACCTGGGTCCAGTCGGTTTTCCTTGCTCACCATCAACAGAACAACCCTTGACCTGAAGGGAAGAAACTGAAAGCATTGTGTAGAGTCGCTGTCAGGGATCACAGTAATTACTAAGAACCGAGTAAGGTTACTCGCATAAATATGTTTTAGGCACGCGAGAATCAAGCAGTGCTTTGAAACTATTCCTGAAAGCGCTGCTAACGACCTAAAGATAGAGGTTGATCCAGTGGTTAATAATCCTAAAAGAAAAGAACCGTTACCGAAGGAAGGTCAGAGGCGGAGCCTGAAAAGATACTTGCCGTCTTAGCCGGCCCCCATAATTCGCTATAATAGAGAATCGCTCGGCGAGACCTACTCTATAGAGGTGTGTGAGAATTAAATCAGCGGGAATTCGTCAAAATGCGAGTGGACATAAATCGAGAATCTCAAGTCGAGATTCATACGCGACACTTCTCCGGCCAATGACTAGTTCGATAGCCGTACTGAACCCGCTCAGTAGCCAGTATGTCAGTCCTTAGGCCGGTATACACCACTTGATATACATACTCGAGGAACAGTCTTATATAAACCCAGTAAAGTGTTGGAAATGCCTCTTTGCCTATGCGGTGCAGAGTGCGCTTAATCATTCACAGAGCGCCAAATAAATTTTTGCCGCCATTTATTGGTAATAGTGATGGATAGATTAGATGAAAACCAGATGCCCAGATCTTCATTCGGGTCGATTTTTATGACGCCTACTGTAACGAACGCACCACGAAACACAAAGTAATTACCAGAGTCTCAACCGAATGGCATGTGCGTGAAATTACTCTCATTCAGTGGGAGGCTTCAAGGCAGGGCTTAATCGCGTTAAGATGAATATGCTATGAAGAACGTCTGAGTAGTCATTCGCACTAGTAGCATCTTCAACTTGATTCGCTTAAGTTATGAACAACGCGTGTGTATCCAGTATAGGTTCACACTAGTAGCTGCTCCGTCTGATTTACTTAAGCTACAAATAACGTCTGAGTATGCAGTATGTGTTCACACTAGCAGCTGCTCCTTCCAAACGACTTCTATCATGAACGGTTTGGAGAAGGAACACATGCAAGAAGTGATGAAAAACTTGTATTTGAAGCGTTTGGGGTACATGGTAGTCACCATCTTCGGTTCCGTTGATTGTCATATTGAGTGAAATATTCTTCTGCACCGCGATAGATACTTGACGTTGTAAACATCATAGTGTGACTGGCTGAAAGGTATACCTCCCGGTGATCGGCAGGCAGCTTGAATTTATCTGTTCCCGTATACTGTTTCGTATGAACGCCATACGACCTCACTCTAGTTTGAAACAGTGCAGCAGAGTGAATGGAATATACTTCTGAAGATTATCGATGACAGAGCGGACATGATACCCCTTTCTTACACCGTTCCATGCACACCGAAGATGGAAACAACTATATGATAGCGTCATTTTTGACCATTTCTAAGAGCAACGTTCCATCGACGAGTATCCACCCGAAATCGTGCAGACGAGAAGAAATAGTATAAATATCGTATAGAAAAGGAAACTGGAAATATTGTCATACATGTTTTACTATCAAATGTGATAGTGTTCTTGTTGTAATGCAGTGCCGACACTGTATGTTCGTATATTTCCATTTCGACCATATCTTCAGAACGCAGCAAAATGAAGCACTCTCAGGCTGTAGGGTGACGTATTTTCATCTCGATAATTGCAACGATCGCATTCAGAAGATGTAATGATTGTAAATAATAACGGAACACTATATACTATTGTTGTTTTACTGCATGAAAAATTACGTTGTACAGATACTGATTACATTACAATTTCGTGGGCTGACATGCTGCATTATTACTACTGCGTAGAAGCTAGCTCTGGATTTGAGCTAAGTACATTTCCGGTTACTAATACGTATTCCAATCTATCGCATTTGTCACAATAAATTTTTGCAATGTGGAAAATCTGAGCGTCCAATCTAGTTCACGGGAAACGGAGGATTACCTGGAACGCTTTGAAATTTGGTGTATTACTCGTAGCGATATGACAGAGGAGAAGAAAACGCCGCATTCCCTCATGGTTATTGACAAAGATGCGTATGCATCGATTAAAATCCTGGCTTTTCTCGATTGGTCTCTTTCGCTTTCGTACGATTCTCTGAAACGTCTGCTACTGAGTCATGTTCTGTTCGTCAACTTCAAATCTGTGGAAGGAGCGAACTTCTATATTTCAGTCAGAAAAGAACCTCGAAGGGTCCTTGAGTCTATTCTTCAAACTCAAGCACCAAGAGATCGATTGATTGCGGGAAACAATTCCCCTTGTCTTCAACAAGAAGTATTACTACTGACGGAGGCTTCTTTCCAATCGGCCAGAGCTGTCTGTGGACAATTTCAGGGTGTACAGGGCACGGCAAATGAAGAACATAACGCCAACAGTGCTGAAAAACAGGCGAACCAACAGCAACGACAGTTCGAATAGGTAAACTGTCAGAGAAGTACGACAGTCGAACCACATCATTTTACTCCAAATTCCGTCCAACATCTTGATTACTGTAATTCATGTGATCATAAACATTTTAGTCTTACGTGTCCATTTCGCAATTCCAAGTGCTATGAATGTGGTGAGATCGGTCACATTCACGTTGTCTGTCGTTGTTCGAAAACGTGTTTTGGCCAGACTTCTTTTGATGAACGAAGTGTTACATCTGACTTGCATTCTATTGCTTTTACTGTGACTTCCGCTAATTTTTGTTGGTTTACGCATTACATAGTACAATCTTCTGTTGTAAACGGTAATCACAATCATTTTTCATTGCTGACACTGGTAGTGTTGTGTCTTCTATCACTGTCGCTTGCATGAAGCGGCTGGAGCCTTCTGTTATTTTGAAACCTGTTAATATATATCTGTTAACAGTATTACTGAACCTGTTTTTATCTAGTCCTGGCGAATGTGAACTTTCACCCACTGATATGCAGTCCACTACTTATACTTGTTCATTTTTTATTATTAATTCTGACCTGGCTACTATCGGTCCCAAGTGCATGAAGGTTTCAAAGGTCTTTCTTTCATTGTCTGTTGAATCTTTCGAGTTTGAAAATCCCGTTTCTGAATCTGTTTAAGTTTCGAGTTCAGTTACGGGAGGAGTACCTGCAGTAGAGCTGGCGCAGAAGAGAATTCCTGAACGTGTGAAGAAAAAACGTCATCACTACTACCCGGATGCTCAGTTGAATTGCGGCGAATGTGATAATTGTAAAACATAACGGAACATTGTATACTATTGTTGTTTTACTGCATGAATAATTACGTTGTACAGATACTGATTACATTACAATTTCGTGGGCTGACGTGCTGCGTTATTACTACTGCATAGAAACTAGTTCTGGGTTTGAGCTAAGTACACTTCTTGTTACCATTACATATTCCAAAGTATCGCAGAAGACTTGAGAGGTGAGGTAACATCAATAACGGGTTGCTTTCGCGAAAATGATGGTAACGTTTATCATCACCAAACCAGTACTTTTGGCACTCATTCGATGTATTTCAATTTTTGCATTAACGATGTTTATTTACAATTGATGCACTGTATGTCCTGTGCCTGAAATTCTGATTTTAAAATTCCCAAAATTATTTAAAAAACGAGTAATCGCGCTAAAATGACCGTTTTACCTATTGAACGATTTTCATACCGAAGTCCTTCGAAAGTAATGATTGTTCAATTCCCTTTAGATGTCGACGTTTTTCCCATTGCAAGGCTATTATTGATAAGTTGGAAGAGTAAGTAAACGCTTTTGTCCATTCATGTTTAACGTTCGACCGATGAGCTGCTTTATTGAGATGCACATTCCCGGGGTTTATGAACTACCTTATGTGCAACTGGCTTTATATAAAGCAAGATCGACTGGTGTCAAAACCACTTGTTCTAGCTCTAAAGTAGATATTGAACGACTAAAGGGCAAATGCTCTAGGTCCAAAACTTACAAAGGCCCTTCCAAGGATGCTGCCTTTAAAGGGGGGAAGATAAACTGGTGGTTACCGCCAGTACCCCTCTAACTAAGAACTATTCTATCCCCCTAGAAAATGTATTGGCGGAGTTGTTTGGTAAGGTATCTAAACTGGAAGCCGAACTTGCCCAACTAAAAACAAGTCATGCTGTATTCGATTCTCTGAAGGAAAATCTTATCTCCCTATCTTACATCTTCAAAGTGCCGGAAAGTCCGAAGATGGATAACATGGAAAGCGCAAGCATGTTTCTCAA
>JTDE01014826.1:0-16970 GCA_014338405.1 Paragonimus skrjabini miyazakii | reverse complement strand
TTTGGTTTGCCTTGGGAGCGATTACGGGAACAGTCGCGGTATTATTCGGGACTGAGATTTTCGTGTGAATTATTACCGGGACAAGAATCCGATTTTATCGAGCGTACCACTATACCGAGATCGAACCAGTGTACCGTTTAGGAGGGTTTACAACAAGTTCCAAGACTCTAAGTTTACTGTAAGCAAGGAGATAAAACTGATTTCTAGATGCAAACGGCGATATTCCGTATTTTCATCAACGGATGAGATCTAGACCAGATTCTGCTACAAAAGACAATCAATTTCAGTCTGTTGTCAACAGGTCGGTAAGTCCCTCTACATCAGCAGTTTATTGAGAGCACAATCGATTACATTGCTGCATAGTGGAGATTTTCCTAGTAAGCCCAGTAACCTAAGACTCTTCGTACTCCGTTGGTTGTAACATGACGTAGCTGCTCACTTATTTGTTGAGTTCATACTGGATAGGAATCCTTGGGCTGCATATTACACGTTGTTTCCTTAAACTCTTTAAAAATTGAGAAAGTTAATAACTAATTTGTGCGTATAAGCAAATTAGCCGATATCTCAAATGTCTGGGCCATTACACAAAATTATAATGAGGAACTTTTACTTCACCATCTTTCTTCAACTGTGACAGGGAGAACTGACACCCTTCAGGTGGCTTATAACGTTTTCGGAGATAATATTCGAGATTGGGGAAACCGTTTCACTCCTAATTTGATAGGCCTCCGTCAGTGTAGAGGTCAAGCTAAATTTTGTTTACATGTGAAGGATATGAATCCGGAAGTTGTTACTATTTGGTTTTGTATTCTCAGAGTAATGCTGTGTGACGTTCAACTATTTTATTATGACACGGTTGCCCGGTACCAGATGGGAACAGATGAAATGTTCAATTAGTTCTACTGTCAATGGCGAAAGTGCATAATGAACTACAACCACACAACTAGTGTGAAAGGACAGAGCAACCGATAAGAATTGTTCTGATTCGCACTTGGTCAATCTAGATTTGTTTGATCTCTGAATACATTGATGAAGGTCAAATTCAGACAGAAATGAACGACGAATATTTGGCTAATGATAGAATAAAATCTAACAGTTGGATGCTAGATAACGTACGAAGCAAGAGTTTGGTAAGAAATCCTTCCGAGTTACAATGTAATTTACTTCAATAGATTTCAGGAAAAATAACTCCACGTGCAGACAAATCAACTTCACACGGCGCAGCTAATCTACAATCTAGGGTAAAAGATATGGATCAGCTACGAGAGAAGCCAATAAAGTGAGGAAGTTTTGCTACTACTTTCTACAGCCTACATCTCCGAAGCAGGATTGCTAAGTGGTTTGCCAACCATAATGGAAATAAAAAATAAGCTTAATCGTCAGCGTGTTCTCGAGTGCGCTTTCGTGCTGTTAATGCTAAATCTTGTTTCGTTAAACTGGTTGCTAGAAAAGTCATTTACATTTGGAAATTTGGGCAGAAAACAGGTTTGGTTTCTCACTATTTGCCTGGCTTTTGGATACAAAAGTTAAGAAGTACTTAAACTTATCGGGCTTTCGTCATTTTTCGTTCAAAATGTCCGTTATGCAGTGTCAACTGATGACGGTGGATGGCGAAAACATTTTTGTGTATGCCGCCACACCTTCACCTACAGTTCTATTTGTTAGACAGAAGTGATTTTCGGAAGCTTGTTTGATCACAATATTGGATAGGAATAAACTGTTGTAAAGAAGTTTATATCTCAAATCCAATCACAAAAATGAATCAATTACAAATTGGTAATTTCTTCTGTGGTTACCTAACACTTGGACTGCGTGCTTTTTCACATATGACTGACTGTTTTAAAACCGCACCGTTTTACCTCAGTCTTGGAGATAGCTACCATCTGCAAAGTCCTGATGAGCAGGCCATGAATCTGTGGGTCCTCCAAATTTCATAATATGCTTGATGAATTTGACGACTGATCATATATACTGGGTACATTTAACGCGGTAGCAGAATGACAAGTGAACGAGGAAGTATGTTTTCCTTAAGTCCGTTGAAGTCGATGAACAGTATCGCGTAAGCCAACAAAACGAAAGGATTGGCCTCGTCAGACCAAAACGATATTCCGTTGAATGAGAACACATAAGCGATCGGCAGATGAAAATGGACATATTAGTTAATTAATATTTTTGGATACTTTTGGAACTTTTAATATGAATTCTTCGGCCATTTCCCCGTTTTGTTTCTACCAAATAGAGTTCCCACATAAAGAGGTTGACAGATACGAATTCTACAATTTACTGATAACCTAAGTGAAAGGTTGCAATAGTTCATTAGGCTCCCTAAACCTTATGAATTAATTACAAATCATATAAAGCTAGATAAATTCAGGTTGAGTTTGTCACATGGACCTCATTCGTTTGTGTCATTAGTGCTTTAAGAACCTTACGTTTATTTGTTTCAGCTATACGTCTCTACGTTTCCCGGACACGACGTCCAAAACAGAAACCATTTGTCAGAAATAAAACCGACGTAGGGAAGCTGGTTTTATATATTTGGCCTAAGTTCAACACGGTATATATGAAAATAAATGTCATCTAGTGATGGGATGATCCAAATACAGTGTGAGGCTGGGTTCACACGGCGATATCAGTACTTATTACAGTGGTGCGATTCACTTGCCGTTGGGCTGGCGTGATAACTTGCAGACAGATGAAAACTCCAGTAACAAATTTATATAGTGACGCGCAATTGAGTAGAACTGGTCAAGGGATGCCTTGAAGCTGACCTTTACATCGATAGCCCACCAGGAGGACCAGAATCGCGTTTGAATAGTTGGTGGGTTCTAAAGCATCCTGCCCCATGGGAATAAGAAACTGAAGAGTCCAGAGATTAGAAGTCATTCAGGGGTTTGTTGTTGGGCTTAGTAATGAAGTCAGGTGCAATTTTTCGTCACAAGGATTTTGGGAAGCATTACTTGCATAAATTCAAGTTTGGACAATTAATAGAGCCAGACGGCGACAAGCTTTTTCATCCCATACCAGCTACATACTTCATGCCGCAAGATTGCACAATACACTGCATTATTGTATTCTCTTATGTGTGCAATACACCATATCAGTCAATGTACCACTCGACTAATGTGCGCTACAGTCTAATCATACCCATCCTGAATCCCAGACAATATTTTCTGTCTGTTTTTGTGCACAACTGGTCACAGTAAAACAACACATCTTAAACCCCTGTTCTAGAAGGCAAGCCAGAAAACACACAGAATTCCCAGCGAATAAAATTCAACAATGTTTCCTTTCGATCCGCGAGACTTCTACACATCTATGTTTTATTCACGATAATTTTCAACCAAAATCATCTGACTGTACCCATTAATACATAAGGAAGTCGACCAACTGGGTACAGAAGTATGCCCAGCTTTACAGACTTGTCCTGAAGTTCATTCTGTTGGCATAGATAAAAAGTATATTTAGATTTTGTTTCCTCCTTGTAGACAGGTACATAAATAATTGCTTTCTAAGTTCAATAAATTAACAAAAACGAGCAAACCAGAGAGCCAACCATACTTCATTGGTCAACCCCAAGAAGCGCAATATTTGTGCTCACTGGGTAGGTTGACACTTTCTGATCAACGTAATCCCTGCGTTTGAGCAATACCAGGCTGACGTTACGCGATAATAGGACAAAGGAACTGAATGTGCTGAGGCAGTGAGCTGCTGATTGGATACGTTGAACTGTCGATAAACTCCGTTTGAGGTATGTATCCACTGAACAGCGCTAAACTCGTTTTGTCATGCATACCTTCATCTGCAAACGTAATCTTCAATTCTGTCTGCCCACACTAATTGTGGTGTAAGTATTACTGAAATGTTGTGCAATAGGAAACAAGGATGATTTGGTAATTTTCGTTTTGGCACCCTTGAGGGGTTGTTCAAAACATACACATCTGGTCAAGACGCTGAACAACAATACCAGTCAGCTCTGATGTTGTTCACTTGATTCTTTACAAGGAAATACACAGTATGTACATGATAATACTGGGTCGAACACTCCGAGCGAGCTCACGCCGGTTCGGTGTGGAGTTGTGGAAAAATCCTATAAGTGAAACGCTTCTGGCTTTTATGTTGAGTTATATAAAACGATTGCAGCGATGATCGCATGGAATAGTCATTTAAGCGGGCAACTGCGGGCTAACGTCTTGTTTGCTGATGAGCCGACGCATTGTGAGTTGTGGTGAAGGGACAAATGATAGCCCACAGACACAAAATATACACAGTGTAAGCGTAACTATTGGGAGGTTAGAAACTGACCAAAGGAACTGTCTGTAATGTCAACGTTTCTCATTTGCTGTTCTCTTTGGAAAACTGCATTATCTCTCAAAACGGTGCGCTTTTGCTTGCTAGGGTTGAGCCAGTAAATTACGAATGTGAACTTGAACCACCGTTTCTGGTTTGTTGTATCTACAATTTAAACTACCGTTGATGAATACTGGTGATCTATTTGATCTATATGTAACTGGTATTCGCTTGTCCGACATAATAGAATATCTCTGTACTGAGCATGAAGGCCCACATAATGCAAAGCAATAGATGATCGACTGAACTCAGCAAGGTTTTTTGAGCAGTCACAAGTCTCCTCAAAAGCGTTCGGCAGGTCAGTGATCGTGAGTAGATTCAAGTGTGCGCGATTTATCAATAGCATAAACGCTTCTGTTATACAAGCCATCTGTAACTTAGTCCCTTTGTGATTTACTGTATGGTAAGGTGGACGAAGGAGGTTAATTTCTTGCTATCACACTGTCAAGTGTCTAAGCCGTAAGGACTCGGTGCAAAACAATTTGCCCCCAAGTGATGTTTCGTTTAAGTCAAGATGTTGGATGATAACAAAGCCCATCACGAAAGCCTTGTATCGGCTTCATACTGTCTCGCAGTGATGGCCAATTATTATGACCTAATCTATCACTTGGTTTTATGGGACGTATCTGCGATACTTTTATCATATACTCCCCAGTACTGCGAAAAACCAGATGCTTCAATCTCCATGACATTTCATTCGGGCCATGGCAACAGACAGGAAAGACCACCTTCAGAAGCCCACCAACAGTTTATACAGAGGAGAAGGAGGTGTAGTTGTCTTGGGAAAAAATTGTATATGTCCTATATACTCGACATATAGAACCACAAGGAGTGGCAAATGTGCTACAACATGTCAAGGCAAAAGGCACCATTAAGTAAGTTAAGGGAGAAAGCAAGTGCGGCGTAAAAGACTACAAAGATGCACACAGAAACTCGCAGCAAGAGAGCTACCGACTTCTGCTCTTCGCCATATCAGACAGCGTCCTCAAAGCAATAGTGTAATCCGGACATCAGTCAGTAAGTCGGGAGCGTCCTACTGAAACAAACTTCATAATGAATGCCTCCATACCTTGAATACAGGTCATGCGTTGATCGACAGACTGTCGCTTCCACCCTGACTCACGTCTCGCGAACAAGGCACGATGAGAAAGACGGTGAGTTGTCATTAGTAAGACATAGTCAAGCCAACGACAGCTGTAAAACGAGATCAGTTACTTAATGTTCGACTGAGTTTATATGTCCAAAAGATACGTTGACGAAGTTCGTCATTGCTGACACGGTATTCCCACCACACGCCACTACTGCTCCGGAGACACCGATAGACAAAAAGTGACTCTGTATGAACCCCTTCGCAGGAATAGAGCCGTATAATAGGACTGTCCTTACGGTGGCATTATATACTCGGCTTTTAACATAAATTCTGAAATCATATGGACACCAAAGATGACTTAATTTGACAAGCGCCTTTGGAGCCTTTTTTCATACGATTTCTGATCACATCAGATATTCCTCCGGCGCTGATACAGCTCCCAGGGTGCATTAACTCAACTACTTCTAACGGCTCACCACCAAGAATGAGGACATGCACAGAGTCCTACAAATCTTGCAACAGCACCTTGCGCTTAGTAGGTGCAAAGGTCACACCAAGTTGACGAACTGAAGCCCTCAATCTGTCTTAGAAGTTTTGGTCTCCCTGTGAGCCGCGATGTTGTTTGCGTATACCATGTTTTGGAGTTAAGTGTCTGGAATCAAATCCACACCATCATATGCGCAGTTTATCAAGGCACGCCTCACGATCTCGTCTACTGAAAAGTTGAATAAGGATCAAGCAACTGCTAGAAACAACAGCAAAACCAAGGATATTCCCAGAGCAATTTTACATCCATTGCTTTGTTTACCATTCTGTCCAACAGCTTACAGCATTCGGGAAACAGTATTCAGTCAGGCGAAGATCTAAAATACGTGTGCACTGCTGTGGGGATCAGTACGTCAAATAATCACCGGGTTTTGTAGACAGTAGTTGGATGCTCAGTACAGAGAGACAAATGCACGTCCATAAATGTGCTTCGGATTGTAGGGCTGAACGATAAACTTTTCATATTTAGTCACTGCCGACGGGACAACCTGGTCATTTTTGCCCAAAGTAACGTTTAAATGGAACGGTAGAAACGCGCTTTTCAACGTTTCACTTACACTCCATGCTATTTGATCGTGGTCAGGTGCAATATTCTGAATGATGTGGACCTTCTTCCTTACAACTATGTGCTCTCGATCATCAACCAGTCTTGCTTAAGAGTGAGTGTCAATAAACAGCTTATTAATCTCTGAACACGTTGCATCCAACTGAAGTTCTTCAGATGTCCACTTTTTTAATGTGAGTTCACTTAGCTTCATCTAGGGACAGTTAATTCTAATTTTGATCGGACTGATTGAGTGACTAGTCACTGTAAAGTTGATTGAGTTGTTGTAGTTTGTATTGACAGCCTCAGTGATTGTACCTGACTAGTGTGACCGAGTAGCTGAACAGATGTATATGTGCCTCAAAAAAAGACAAGCATACTCCCAACTTTTCGCTTCTTGGACAACTGATCTCACAAAAAATGTTCCACTGTTTCACATCTACTTTCTGTAATATGACGGTCAGTTAGCGATAATTGATTGGAGCGGCGAAAGTACTGCCGAACACAAACCCTTCCTGCGTCTCAATTTTATGAACTTCGCACGCGTCTCAAAAGTTCGTGAACCTAAGACAATCAGTTGAACATCGCTGAAGGATGGTGCAAGTTGATCAGGTTAACACAGTACGCATATCGAATTTAGTTTGTGATACTTTACAGGACTTCTGTCAATAAACTAACTACTGTTGTTTGTATTATGACAATTACAAAAGGTGTGTGAGTCAGGATGGGTGAATGAACGTATAACAACAACGGTAAAGTTTGGGAGCCGTTAATGCTGTCTCACAGGTGTGAATAAACGTTTAAATTTGACAATTCAAGTAGGCCTGGTGGTGAGTGGGTGATGTAGATTTTATCATGTTTCGTTTATCAACCCTTGAGCCAATCCCCCTATCGAGACAATGTTTTTTTTTACAAACCTTTTGTTTCAAAACCTGCCAACCAAACTTCTATTGTGTTCTATAAAATGGGACAAGTGTGGTAACCTTGTGTTTGGGCTAGATTCAAACCAGGTGTTTAAACCTTAGACACTGGGTATCATATTCGTTACAAACTGGGATTCAAGGCTACGTCACATGCTCTGAAGTCTCGCTTTTGGATTCGGCATAAGTACGCAGTCTTTGTTGTTGCTTTGAATCCAGTAGATGCTTAACGCTTCCTAATTGGATCTCATGTGGTTTATCAGGTCTGTTAAGTTTAGCATTGGCAATAGACTGTCTTTCAGAGACTGGTATGTCATAACGGTTGGTGAGGCGAGGGCGCTGCAATAAAGTTTGAATAACGCTGAGTATATTGCAATGTACGTAAAAACCTACGGTGGGAAGTCTGTTCTTCTTGAACATTTGGGGTGAAAACCAGATCCAAGTAAGGATGGGGTCGAGTTGCTACAATTGATTTCAACGTAGGCTTCATACAACTTCAAAAATGACAGTCTTTCATAGCTGGACGCTTTGGTTGTACGCGTAGATAACAAGCAATCGATAACATGGACTTAAATGTTTCACATTCAGTCTGTGGCTGAGCTAGATTTCATAGCTCATGCAAGTCGATTTAACAAATGACCGCGCATCATGCACTTTCATCTTCATCTGTTACATTCTTTTGTGCATCAATACAATTTTTATGTATGCTAATCAAATTACCAATGAACTTAAAGATCTTGATTGTTGGTTAACTATGTTAACACAAATAATCCTTTTAGACTAATATCAAAATGTACGGAGCAGTGATGTGTCAATTTTCACATATTCAATCAAACACTACCTATCGTGCGCAACACACCTTGATCGTCTATACGTAAGAGTGTTCAGCGAATATTTGTTAGCAGTTGGGTAGCCGAGATTGAAACAAATACAAACCAATGCTTACAAATCCGATAACCTCTAGAACCACAGAACTGTGTGCCCATGTTTTTGATGACGGAGACAGGAACTGAGTAATCCAATAGTTGATTTGGGCTGATTAGTAAATATACGATGAAAACGGGTTGTACAAATTTGTTCCATTCATCCGTGCTGCTGCCTTCAGTAACTATTGAATATCACATCACATTTTAATGGCTGTGTTCATTTGCTGAACAACCTATAATGGATGTCCGCAATTTACAAATGTCCATTCACGAAGCTCTACTGTCAGGTTGGGAACAGGCGGGACGAAGTAGTACACATTGAGATAGGAAAATAGTCAAACCTCTGATCTGGTTTGTAAACGTGTTCTGGATGACTAGAAGGATTTCAAAACGTCAGAGAGTATCGCTATATTCGAAAGTGAATCTGTCAACGTTTCTGTATAGTTAGCAGACTTAGATAAATCATATCCGGGAAATAACTTACAGACGAACAGAAGAACAGTGTGATTAGTGTATCACGTGACCTAAGAGAACTTTTAGAAGCAATCCACAGTTTTGTTTTAACAGCTAATTGTTGCCTTTTTATGAAAGTTTCATCAGACCGTGTTAACGTCAAAAACTGCGATTACTTCAAAACTACAGGTCAGTAATTTTGCCGGTTATGAAAGGAACCTTCCAAAAATGTCCACACTTTTATGTGAATAACTGGCCTCTGATTTCACTGTACTCGTGGTAACAGGTCAGTGTGTTCAGTTCAGTTTATTAATACACTTACTGAAGTCGGGATGTCGTTTTCGTTCACAGTCTCTCTCTAGTCCACAACATAATTGATGCGCCAAGACATGTGTACTCTCTTGCTGGATGGACCGTTCAACTGTTTGTCTCTCGATTCGTTCTAAAATTCTGTCTGATACAACTTGTCCTCTTATTGTAAATCAATCTGAACGCGCTTCTACACCGTCAATCAAACCGAGGTACATGCACACTGTCTTCCTCTTCAAGTATTCTATAATTAGCCCGATTTCCCGGCAACCTCGCCCTTTTTATCCTCAATTTACTTACGGAATTGAATCTTTAGTTTGATCACTGTTTACCCAACGTCTCCGTGAACTCTTCCAAGAGGTTATTGATATTCGCATATTGTTCAAGCTCGCTGAATTAACGATCTTTTCCCTGCTCAAGGTTTAAACATAAAAATCTAAAAAGGCTTTTTTGGATGTGTACAGATAGCAATTTCCTTGACTTCAATAAAATTGACCAACGTCACTCATCGGATAACAGAAGTCATGTAGAAAACTGCTCCCTATAGAAACTGTGAATCTCAAGTACGTTTTACCTAGATATATAGTGTGTTAGAAAATACACAAAGAATACGAACCATAAGCATTGTCCGCAATTTTTCTTAAGTAAATGGCCCAGGGGTTTCATGCCAGAACCAATGGACACTGACGACTGCGATCACAAAAGTCGTAACCAGCTCAGCTTATCTAGTGGAGCTGAATCAAAGATTTCGCTCTTTTGAACGATAGTCACGCTATCAAGCCAGTACATACCGAGATAGCCTACGTTTTACTCAGAACTGTACGATCACAGCTGAGGCAGAGATGGAAAATTGCTGAACTACCGTGAACAAAGTCACATTCTTATATTTGTATGAACTATGGTTGCCTGTCCTGGACCGTTTGTGGAAACCCGCGTGGACTCATGGACTGATCTAAGATGCAGACGGTCACTTCTTTATCATGTACGTACCAGCTCATGTACCTATTGCCCACTCAACATAACACGCGTATATGTAGGTTTGGTTCATATACGCTGCGCCTCTGCCCCTCAAACCAAAGTGTAGACAGTTATTCCTAACACCACATCGGTTGGGTGATCATTAACATTAACCCATAGTTTACACTGAACCCAATTTTGTAGAAGATATACCGGTTTTGTTAAAACGTACTTTGCCAGAAAAGAAATGTGACTACAAAAGGACGGAATTAACTATTTTCTCACAAAACGTATGTTCTCCATCAGTTAATTTATTGCAAAGCCCCTGCATTTTATGAAGTGATATCAAGTACTTTGTTCAAAACTAAAAGAATGCATTCAACCAGTTACTTATTTTCTTCTGTTATCTCCAGTATAACTCCGATATATGTGCACGAGATTGTTGACTGGAGAGAGAACAGTACAAAAATTTTATATCAGAGTATCTTTCAAAGACTAATCACCTTCACGACTGAGTACTTTTTGACCGAATAAACTTATCTGGGCAGTTCGAATAACAGTAGCCGTAAGATCAGTTCTGCGGAAGATTTTACATCAGGCTGTTAACTCACGTCCAGAAAATAATTTTGTTTTCCGATCCAGTCTTTACTGGTCATATGCGTCACGAGGACTCTGCCCCTTGAGCTTGCCAGAAAACTCACTTCCGATTGTAAAATATGCTTCACTTTTCATGTACTTACCTACCTATCTTATGTCACCTGACCTTCTTAATGTCTAACCAGAATGCTTGTCACACTCATCTCGTGTGTGTGGAAGAGTCAGACGAGCAGGTTCCACCTTTGGTATGTCACTCAGCTTATGCGAAGCAACAAAAGCACTTTGGTCAGCTTAACAGTCTGGCCTAGAAACAAAGATTTGGTAGTGGAAACGGTAAACAGTACTACAGTTGACTTCCGTTCGTCTATGATGATATAGTGCGTGTATGTTTGAGTTGGTGTGAGTAGGTCGGAGAGAATAGCCATCAGTTGGGAAGGAAAACAAAGTTGTTTCAATGTAGTTTACTCCTACATACTATAAAGCCCACTATTTTTCATGAGAGGATGTGAACCTAATTTTGTTATGGTCACTAGAAAGTTTTGTTCACACTAGGCTGCAGACTATAGTCTTTAAGCTTTTTAAAGCCGTTCCATGTATGGCAATAATCTCTAAGAGCCCAACAATCAGTTACGTTACGTTTATAACCACAAAGTTTCGTCTTTCAGTTAGTTCATCTTGGGCAAAGGATTATATTAGCGCTTGAAATTCAATCCAAACGGAAGTGAACTTTCAAAATAATAGAAAACCGTGTTAGAATTAGCAATATTGGTTTTGTTACTAAAAATTATTCACATTTGTGAAATGCGTTTTATTGGCTTCGGTTTACTACGTAATCAAACTTGAATCATCAATGAGCGACACGCAGTATTCCTGTCATCAAAGCTGGCCAACGGAAATAAAATGCACAAACGACAACTTCACCGATACTCATAGAATTCAAACAAAATTCAAAACGTAAGTTGATGAGATCATAAAGAACACTGATCTATAGGAAACGTTTAGTCATCCGTGGGCATTTGTTTCATTCGATTTTAGAAGAAAAACACAGGCCTAGTTCACTGGTTTTATACCCGGACATGTCTCAAATGTCTCTTCACGGTAGCACATAATACAGTTCACTCAAATATCCATACGGGCCAGTCAATGAAGCCGTGTGGAATTTTGACATACGAGTGTAGAGATTCTGTTAATGTCGTGGAGGAGACAATTGTATGAACTCTTCTTCCAGAGCACACAGTACGGTTTTAAATAATGAAAATCACTAAAGTGTCATTTTTGTCTTTTTAACGCTGACAGCAGAAAGCATAACGCGACCGCTAGATTATACTGGTGTTGGAATGGACAGCACAGTGAATAATGCGGATGTCATGTTTCTATAACTTAGGTTGATATCATGTTTCCGTGATCTGTTATTCGATGCTCTTCAGGAAATGCCTGGTGCTCCATTGTTACTCACTTCTGTCTATATGTGATTTTCCATAACCATATTGAATTGTTGTTGATTTTGTTGCTGGTTACTTCACGCAAAACACTGGAATACTGATAGTTTCGAAACGACAACATTGCACGTTGAAGCAATAGAAATGACAAGACAAGGTTGAATTATTTAGTGTTCAGCATGTCGACTATGAAAAACTGCATTTTTGAAAATTGTCTCAAATCGAATTCCCATAATGTGAAGCAGTTTGAACTCTGTAACCAAAAAACTTGAAATGACAATCTGAATGTTATGTAGTCTGTAGCAATCTTTACTCCACAGTACAAATTCGTCGATCACGTAATAAACACCAACACTTTTAACAAAAAATGAAACTCTCATAACACATATGCAGACATTTCGAATTACCTCTCTTGTAGGTACATCGTTAAACCATACTGTTTGCTATCTCCATCGTACGTGTCTCAAAAAGCGATAGGTTATTTCAACTTTTCTTCTGCATGTAGACATGACCATGTTGGTGTGAAAAAATTATGTCAGTCATTAAACTCTGCGCATACGATTGACTATCTGAGTTTAAGAGACTATTGTAGACGAATCTTTAGCAAAGATGTTCTGTACATATCTGTCCTGTTATTCTAATTTGAGCAATGATACAAAAATATCAACAAGGAGGGTATCGGGTGGTCTGTACATGGCCACTCCTATCATTTGTCGACCAGTTAAATTGGAAGAGACAGAGTGAATAATTACAAAGTTCATTAGGAGCATCATTTACAAAGCAATCTATAAAAATCCAAATTCTAGCTGAAATTTTCTCATATAAGAAGGGAGAAGTGGAATGTTTGTGAACAGTGACTTCATAGCTAATAAGTACAAATATTTATCCTATCTCTTTATCGTTCCAAATAATGAAACACTTCGATTATATTTTTCGAGTAAACTTTAATGACTTGGTTTTGAATATGTCTGTAATTTACTCATCCACTTTCTATTGCTGTAATTTTCACAGAAATGGAGTTTGAACAAAACCGGTAGAACACGGAAACTGGTAGATTCAAGCATTTCGTACTGACTGTGCAGTACCAGATTTATAACAATATAAAACGGTTTTTCACATCAAACAGTTAGTGGTGGGTGGGATGGATAGTCGAGTTATCGGTTAGGAAAGGTCACAAATTCCGGGACAGGGTCAAGCGCACGAACAACTGTTTCTAAACACAAACGGCCGGCCTCCGTCGACTGATTGCGACAGCCTCGGCAAACCACAAGAATATTGGACTGGGATGACGTAATAAGATTCTGAGTGCAGAAGCCGGGTAGATGACGTGGCTAGTGGTTAAGACGTATCTTGCGACTGTAGACAAGGGTCGCTTACCTGCTTCAAAGACATTGCCGTTCTTCAGTAATACGGAATATGGATGGAATTGGCCGAGGAGATAATCGGGACTGCGGAGCTTTGGAAATCCGCAAACAAACAGGCAATAGATAACCTAGTGTACCGCTTAAATAGTTGCCATCCCAATCTGAGGGTAACTTGCGAATTTGAGACCGATAATTGTTTGCCGTTTTTAGACATACACATAAGTCGCCGGGAGGATGGCACTATCAAAAAAAGTGTTTATAGGAAATCCACGTGGTCCGGTCAATACCTAAACTTTAGTAGTTTCACACCGGTCCCTCAAAAACGAGCACTAGTGAATACACCTTTCACGCGCGCAAGACGAATCTGTACACAAGACAGTCTTGTAGAGGAATTAGAGTTGATCACGACTGTACTACAATCAAATGGTTACGCGTAAAGGTTCATAGCAAGGCACAATAGGCCGGAACCGCCATCCTAACCGGTGGTTGCAGTAGAACAGAAGAAGGTTTATATAGAATTGCCTTTTAAAGGTGATTACAGTATGCACCAAACAACACAAAGACTGATTAATTCGATTAAACGAACGTTCAACGCAGCCGAACTTCGTGTGCTAGCTCGAACCCAGAAGCTACCTATGTTTTCAATCAAAAGAGATCAGCCTGTCGGTGCCACCTCACACTGTATCTACCAATTTGCATGTAACTGCAAAGAAAGTTACATAGGCAGAACCGAGAGGTGTTTGATTTCCAGAGTGAAGGAACATTTGCCTAAATGGGTGCAGAACTCAGTATTACCGAAGAACGGCAATGTTGTTGAAACACGCGAACAACCAGTGTCCGCAATCGCAAGACACATCCTAACCGCTGGTCACGTCATCGATCCGGCTTGTGTATTCAGAATCTTATTACGTCATCAAAGTTCAAGTTTCTTACGGTTTGCTGGGGCTGTCGCAATCAATCGAATGAAGCTGGCCCTGTGTGTTCAGAAACAATTGTTCGTGAATTTGACCCTGCCCTGGACTTGATGACCTTTTCTCACCCATCAATCAACTATCCATCTTACCCACTTCTAACTGTTCGATGTAAAATACCGTTTCATGTTATTCTAAATTTGGTACTGATGAGTCAATAGGAAATGCTTGCATCTACCAGTTTTCGTGTTCTAACGGTGTTGTTCAAACTCTTGAAGGGAACGAACTGTTTCAAATATTGTCAAACCGTTAGTTTCAATTCATTTTACTGACTTAAAAGTTTCATTATGAACCTCGTGACATTTCAGTAATGTATGTGGTCTTCTTCGTTAGTTTGGTCACTGCTCCCATTTAACTCCCGAATTATCACATATTTTTTAAAGTTATCAAAACCAGTGTTCAAAAAGACTGTTCCCTAAACTATATCTGCAGTAAGACAACTTCATGATTTGACCTGAGTAGTGTAAAGGTACTGATGTCTTAACCCCTGGAAGAAGATGAGAACCAACTTGTGCTTGTTACATTCAACAACACACTGATGAGCAGTATGCCTTACTGAAGCTCTTCCTCCTCGTGTCATGCTTCTAGGAAGAGTTTACAGGAATGTTGCTAACACGATGATAGCACTGACTGTGAACTCCGACATTGTGGTTCTCTTCATTTTCTTGTTAGCTTGTCTGTGGTCGTTCATATACTAGTGGCACGTTGCATGAAAAAAAGCAGCAAGATTCGTTCAAGAATGAGGCGTGTAATTCTAGTCTTCCTTTTTCGTTCGAATTTTTGACAAGAGAGAAATCATTATTTGCGTCGTACATATAGCAAAAGATCCTCCAGGGTATGAAATTAAAATAACAAATTTCCTATTTACTCAAATATGTCTGCGTATAGTCTGTTAAGTTCATTTGTAGTTGTCTACTTACTTCCAGATAGTGGTCTTTTCTGGGTGCAGCGATGCTAATATTGGTGGGAGCCAAAAACGGAATTGGTTCGATGCTAAAATGATCACCGATAAGCAAAGATCTCTCGAGATCTCAGTACCATTTTGATTTTCTTCCTGACAACCATCGTTCATTCCACTGTAAATTTTTTCATTTGTCAGTGAAGGTTTGTTGTGAGTCGTTTAGTCATCTATGGAGTACAGGCGGCTAAAACTATTACCTTTAAAACTAACGTTCATCCTGGTTACTCTCGCTGAGTCGATGAGCAATAAACCATTAGTTATTACCGACGGTACCCGATTGTCTAAAAATGACCTAATTTCAAAAGAAGAAGCGGAACACTGATCACAACAAGTTGTACCTAAATATCATCATTTGCTATTTAAGTTACTAATGGACGTTTTTGAACACTCCTATACTCTGTAGCGTATACCCAACTAAACTTTCAGTAGCAGGACTCAAAATATTTGATGGGACTTACATGAATAGGAAAAAAGTTGGATGCTCAGTTTTGGATGCTCTTTATCTGCCTAGCTAAATGAAGAAATTTTGTTATCTCTGCCATCCTACGGTTACTGCTTTAAATTAACTCAATCAGTTAACCGAGTCTATATATTTCAAAACATCCACCATCTAAGTTATCAGATAGAAGTTTTAAGTAAATAATTCATTTGTGATAAAGTTTTTTTAAAACTGTGACCAATTTTATCATAATGAAAACAAGTCGGTCCAGTTTTATTGTTGTGAGTTTATAACTTCGGGAGTATACTCGTGCTAGAACGTGATGAAAAACGAATACTTTAATTTACGTAAGTCAACTGGCAATGACAAGTTTTTCCTCGTAACCCACTATGCTATTCAGGAACATAACTGAATGACACCCTTCGTCCAAAAGCCTCCATAGTAACGTTCGACATCCAGAGGTGTTCTGTAATGAAATCCACGAACATGGGATGATGTGTGAGCAAGGTCCTGCAGAGCGTAGACAGTGTGCTGTGTTCTACCATAGAAGCATAACAAAACCATAGAAGAAACTCGTGCAACTTTTACACCTTACAAGAAATCAGTGCATATGCGTATGAAGTTAGATCATCAAACAGCTTTCATTATCAAGGGGACGAGAATTAGGGCATCAAAAACCGTCATAGATTGGTTAGAAGTAAGGAATAAACTATAGGAATTGAAACAGGTCAAATAGAAGTGAAACAGGAAAGCTTTGAATGAAACCGTGAACAAGCAAAACTATTACTACGCTATCATTATTAGAAACTCAGCCGCTTGATTAGATCTTGGATTCATTAAAATGTTTGGCAAATGAGAAATTACGGAAGCAGTAGCCTGCTTGTGGTTCTTTGTAAAAGATCAAGAAAACATTTGAAAAGTCTAGGACGGAAAATCACTATAATGTTTGCAGACGTGAATTAATGACCGTACCAGTAAAATAATTTCCCATACTACTGTTGTATGACAGGCAGTTTCGTTGTGAGTAATATACTACTCACAAGTAGTATGTTATCCACAGGCAACGTTCAGGAACAAAAGGGCAAGCTGCGAATGCCAGGAAGA
>JTDE01014825.1:0-16945 GCA_014338405.1 Paragonimus skrjabini miyazakii | reverse complement strand
GTTTAGCGTAGAGAGCACAGTATTACCCGTTATTCCGTTGAAAACAACAAAAGTTCTGTGCAATATCTCGGTTGATGTTAAAAGTATCCGTTTACAGTTGGCTACCGTTAAACACACAATCCACCCTGGACCTGATGGTATCCCACCAGTCGTCATCAAGCAAGGAGGTGAGGATGTACCCATCCTCTTACTAAACTTGTTCACGCTACCACTTCTATTCAGGACTTTCCCTCCCCGGTGGAAATAGTCCATTATAATGCACCGCTACAAAAGTGGCTGAAGACAGGAAATTAGTAACTATCGACCAATAAACCACACACTAATCTGCTCAAGAACGTTTGAAAGGATAAAAAAGCGCCCACCGTCGAAATCTCAAGGTCACAAAACCTTATAAACCTTTCACAGCGCCTGTTATTCAAAATAGCATCCATTGGAACACATAACCTCTTATACAGCTGGATTTCTTCATATCTTGAAGGCCAAACCCAAACTGTCAAAATGGGAGAGCACTGCTCCATGCCAAAACCAGTGACTCACCGGGTGATTCAAGGAAGCGTTCTGGGACCACCGCTCTTCCTCATGTATATAAATGACGTGTGCGATGTTATTAAACATGGCAAACCCTTTCTATTTGCTGACGATATCAAAATCGTTTACACATTACGCCAGCCCAGCAACCTCGCCTCGTGTATACAAAGTATACGACACGACCTAGCATCCTTGGAGTCGTGGTGCAAAACATGACCTATTACGTTCTCAGCAACCAAGTCGAACATTATCACTTATGGTTGTCAAGTACCCAATGGGTCTGTCTCACTAGACGGTCATCATATTGACACTGCCACATCCAATCGAGATATAGGAATGTGGTATTCAAACTCTTTCAAGTTCTCTGAACAAGTACGCTTTCGGGTAGCAAAAACTAAAAGAACAATAGGCTGTATCAAAAGACATTCAGTCTACCGGATGCGAGGCTGGCTGTTTACAAAATGTGCGCTCGACCTCAACTTGAGTATTGCACCTTCATTTACTGTCACCTAAGTAAAGCCGATAGGATTGTCTTAGAAAGTCTCCAACGCTCATTTACCAAAAGCTTAATAGGATATTCATCCCATAGGAAACGTTGTCAAACACTTGGTATTGATCCACCTTGGTTACGAAGGCTAAAGTTGATTCTTACATTTCTGTATAAACTGATACACTTGGACGCCATCACCACAGCGTTCTTCGTTCATTTCCAACATAGCTCCTAATATGGTCTACGAAATAAGGGTCCCACTTTACCAACTCTGTTAGCTCGCAAAAAGATACGAGCCAACGTCTTTATTGTAAGATATTCCTATATCTGGAATAGACTTCTGAATGAAATCAGAGCCATTAACAGCATTCAGCATTCTAAAAGGGGCCTGGACAGCTTCCTTACATCATCCAACATAATGTCAATCTTCAAACTTTGTGTATCTTCTGATGACCTTTTTGAATGTGGTCCAGATAGCGTTTAGCCGTCGGCAGGACAAGCGTATGCACCCATCTTTACTATCAGAGTCCCATCTAAAACAGCTTGCCTGAAACTGTTTGCTGCGTATCCACCGATTATTCACACCACATCTCGGATTCGATTCCTTACTCACTCAGGAAACCGCATCGTTTTACTCACGTGCCTCACTTATATGAGGTTGTACTTAGAACAAAAAGAAAGAATTATATCTCACATATACACTTTTCCACATATATATGCCCATTCGTAATAACCTTTTCACCTTGGTAATCAATCAGACTTTAATTAATGGTAGCCAGTACTGACGGTTAACTTGGCCGGCACGCAAAAACTCTCCACAGAAAACAGTGGAAAAATACTTCCTCGTTTACCTTATATAATCTAATTATAGCCCCAATTCACATAGTGCGTTGTCTCCCCTGCATCAAACCCTCCCCATTATCCATTAGTAATAATCAGTCTAGAAGTAGCCGCTGGTTATCCAGTTATCGCAGAATGCCATAACAATAATTTACCAATATTATATACCTTATTGGAAAAGCAAAAATATTAATATCGCGTGAAGTTTTTGTCAAAAAATATAACATTTACATTAATCTTCATATCACATGTGATTACTTCACATTTTCCCATTTAACACATGATAATGCGCCCTTTTTCTTATTCTCACGGGCATTCATAATGCAAGAAAAATTTTCCAGTTGAATGGGCGCTCAGAACCCCACATTGGCAGAGCGATTAGTGGGATTTTCAACTTCCCACCGTTTTCCAGCAGTCATCGGGTCCCGCGCTGGAGTCTGCTCAATTCTTCGCCGGATTTTGGAATTTCTTGTTTTCCCTCGCCCAAGCTGAATCATTTCAACATTTTTCCTATCGAAGTTTCGTCAAATAACGGCGAAATCCTTCGAAGATACATTTGCACCGTAACATGCAAGCCGGCTGTCTTTACTCTGGTTGTTCGTTAGGCCTACCGACCAACACTAGGTGCTACGTAGACACCGAGGAACAGCGTTCTTCCGAAGCAGGGGGTTCCAGCAACAATCCTGTAAAAGAAAACAACACGAACAAGCATGAGCCAAAGGTCCAGTAAGCCATGCACACGACTTACACAAACGATAACCAGAACGGCGCCGAAAACACAGCAGCACGCTCCGTCACCAATTCAAATTCAATTAGTGCGCGCCTGCTGGTTTCGGTCGCACATTACAACACGTATTTTCCGACGTGACCCTGAAATATTTGAAACGTCGTCTTTACTTAACCTTGTAAAAGATAAATTAATGTAACATCTCATTTTTTGGACTAAATCTATGGAACAGACGAACCATCTTCTTTCCTTATGTATAAATCGAACGTTGTAAACTGTAACTGTTTACCCTTTGATTACGCTCTATCTGTCAACTGGTTTCATGCTTGTCTTGTTATATATCCATTTATTACTTAGTACCGCATGTAATTATCTGTCATGATCGCGCACATCCGAGCGTGTTTCTCACAAATGTGTTGAGAAAATATATATTATTATTATTATTATTATTATTAATCCTCCAGCGGCCTCATCATTCAAAAGTTGAAGCGTCTGTGCAGCGTTACAGAGACCTATAGGCATACGCAAAAATTCAAATGAGCTAAATGGAGCGGTGATAGCCGTTTTGAGTATCTCCTCCCGGGCTACCGGTATCTGGTGGTAGGCATGGACAAGGTCCAGTTTGCTGAAGATTGTCTTGCCTGTAAGACTGGTAGTTAGATCTTCGGCGTGTGGCAGACGTTACCTATCTGAAACAGTGGCATTGATCAATCCACGTTAGTCTCCACAAGGGCGCCAATCGCCCTCCAACTCCTCTGGCATCGCGTGCAGAGAAGATTCCCTTGAGCCACCAGAAGAGCTAACTGTACTTATTTCCAGCATGTTTCGAAATTCGGCCCTAGCGATGCGCAACTTGTCTGATGCCAGTAATAGTGGTTGCTGAAAAACCGGTGAGCCCTTCACTTAGATGTGATGCACCACGTCTGTAACGACAGCAGGTGGCTAGTTCGACGGACGAACCACTTTTGTGAATTCACGCATCACTGTTCGGTATCTGTCATCATCGCTTCGTTCAGCAAGTAATGGTCTATGTACAGGGGTCGGGGAAGCGGTGCCTACGTCGACAACCAAACCAAAGTGCATTATGGAGTCCATGCCCAAGATGGCATCTGGTACGTCCGCGATAATAAACACCCAACAGAAAACACGTCGCAATCCTGTATCTGGCGTATGTTCCGTTCAGTCCTGTTGCCAACAAAACTCTCCATGCTTCCAAACTGCTCCGCCATTTCAACGTTAGCGGTGCTCTATATCTACAACTGAGAAACAAACCGGCTTTTCTTATGGCCTTTCTTGCGTGTGTTCAGTTACTTGTTCCTGTGAATCCAGTTAAGTGAATCGAACAGTCGTGCGCTCATCTTCATTGATCCAAGAGCCTCGCTCAGCCGGAAGCAATTGTAAATTCACTAAGTTAATTACCGCACATTCTTGGGACGCCCTGTCGCTTGGTGCCAAACCGACACTTCGGACACTTCCCTTTGTACGGTTCACCGGGGCAAAGGGTAATTAGTCTGAAATCGTGGATGCTGACCACGGCTGATGCGATCAGAATTCCTTCGAATAATCTACTCTTATGCGTGCACAAGCATTTGGTTCAGGCCCTGTAGTTTCCAACACCCATCAATCACAATATATTCGGTCAAACTACTACGGTCCTAGTTGCATCCTTCTTGTGATGTTACTGTATCAAATCGTTGTGTCTTTATCTACCTATGACGTGTTCAACCCCATTCGGTGTTGTTACTTGCTTTGTTCTTTTCGCCGTGGTAAAGCCTTTCAACACAAACGCATACGTCCTTATAATAAACAGCCTAAAACGAGTTTGTTCATTATATTCTGGTTTTTCTTACTTCTCCGTGTATTTTAAACCACCCAAAGGGGTCTAAGTTTGTGAGCTAAAATTTTACAAATCGCAAACGGGTTGACGGCAACAGAAGAGGCACTAATAACGTAGTGGGCTATCCACTAATCTAATAAAGCTTACACGATCTCTCCCTTATTCGTTTCCGGGGATTTGCAACTCGCCACCGGTCAAATGAGCTAAACACATCAAGATTTGTCAGTAATTTTCTTAGCACTGCAATGGCCAGACTGTCGGGGTGAACATGACTTAAACGCGCTTCGGAGTTAGTAGGGGCACCATGCGATTCTGTATCAATGGACTTTGAGTGCGTTGACAATCCACGCACGCCCATGCCCAGTTTCAATGAGTCACTGTCCATATTGAATTAACTGAGGAGGTTTGAACACAGTTTAGCGGTTCAACGACAGCAAGGCTGATATATAGAGCAGAGAATGTTAAAAACGGTACGTGTTACTCGCTCCTGGCGATTCAAGACATTCCACTCCGTTACAGATAATCCACAATTCCACCAACGCTGATTCAGACAATCAGGCTAGTGAGACTATCTTCCAAGAAAAGACCGTGGAAATGATTGAAATCTACGCGACACGACTGAGAGATTCTCAGAAGTGTCCTCTCGTTATAAACGTGGATTGAGTGAATCATCAAGTTATCCAACAAAAAAATGCGCTTGAATTGGATCATTTAAAATGGACTCTGTGAATGGCTATCATTCAGTGGGGAGTGAGATAGTTTAAACAATCAAGTATAAATAAGGGTGTGAGTGTGTCAAACACCACCGAGCAAAAGGTTTTGGCGGGTATGCAAAGATGGTTATAAAAAGAGACATTTTATACCTGCAGTCATGGTACAACTCTCGTCATAACTGCTCAGTTTACGTTGCAAACCACAGAGCAAAATCAAGTTTGAGACCGAATTTCCGCAAGCAATCTAAACATTTCCCAACGAATCCGGGCTTTCGGCACCACACCAAGCGTAGAATGAAAAGCGTACCAGTTGAACTGCAACACCTCCAACAGCACGTCTGAAATCTCTTCGTTGGTAGAAACGGACGAGGACCAGTTGCTGTGGCGTCACACACGATTGTGCTTTTAAATTTGGCTAACGGCACCTTTTGATGCTTCATCGAAGACGTCTAGACTTGTTGCACTTTTGGTTCACCACCCTGAGCGCAGAAGAATTTCTTCGGATTTTCGGTGTCCACTCTGTGTACGGCGTTAAAAGTAAGCTTGGACAGGGTGCTAGCAATCGCATTTTCATCTCCTGTGCCGTTTCATTTATTGGTTGTGAACTCCTACACGTTAGCGAGCGACCGGGTTCCCCAGAAAGTATAACTTATGGACTCGGCGTTGGAGAGAGGTATGAACTGTCACTGATATGTAAGGGTAGTAAAATGCTTATAGTGCAATAGTTGGCCGGATTAACGAGTGACTAAACAGATGGTGAAACTTCCTTTGTCAAACGTAATGGACCTTGGTCGAGCTGACTGTAGTCCCCATGAAAGGAAGAAATTGAGTTAAATTTTACCGGTAACGGCTTGCTGAGGAACGACACCCAAGGGTGCTTCACTAGCAGCGTTCATGATGAAAGAAGATCTGGGTATGTGGTTCAAACGCTGGATGTGCTGGAAGAGTCCTCTCAATGTTTTCAGCGCCCTAATTTGGTAGTCAACTTCCTTCGTGTAGAAGTTTCGCCCAATTTTGGCAAGGTAACTAAACGGACCCAATCATGCACGATGTTTTTGCTGGTTGCGAAGTAACTGTGTAATTCTCATGTTTGTTGACAAGCGACACACCAGACGTAACCTTGCTTTTCCGTTCTATTTGTGAAATCGGTATATGACCTGCCAATTCGTGTACTTCTGCACGTAATCATTTTTATACTGGCAAACAAAATATAATACAGGTACGACCAAACTGTCTTCGGAGGTCGCGTGGAAACTTCACTCAAACCTTGGTTTTGAATTCAGTGGTCGTTCCTTACCTGCGCCTTGAAGGAAGACGGTTCGGTAGCAATCGTGAGTTGTATACAGTTTTGATAGGCTGGCAGTTTTGTTCAAAGCGTATATAACTTTCGGAGCTGCCTAATGTTGTTCAAGAACAACGTTCATTTGTGCGGGACAACTTGGTCGGGGGCCGAATGTCATCCACAAAACTGAAGCTGAATTGCCTGTGGTAGTTCACTCACCCCAGGAAGTGGCAAAGCTGTCTAACACAGTTTGGTGCAATGTGACCTTGTATATCCTGGCATTTTGTGGGCGGTGTTCCGGTGCCTTGAATATCATCCACCGTGCCAAATGCTTTTTATGAAGGAAAGACAAACTGACGTCACATAGCGCCACTGACTAGTTTTCCGTGCCCAAGGAGCATAATGTTTCTACATCGACGTAAACGAAGCCCAGGGTTCGTAGTACTTCTTTGGCGGGGATAGGAGAGTATTTTGTTGTTTCTCAAACCGAACGGCAATTGAATCCCCTCAACCAAACCAGGTCAGTAGGTGACTCCTGCTCTAATCTGAGTGCGAGTCCATTTTCAGCACTCAAAAATCCCTTCAAAGCCAGATGCTGAGGATGGCAGTTCGTTGGATGATCTTTGGTGGATATGCAATGGACGGTGGTATGATATGGCCTGTCCAGACCATAAGTGGGTGGTGTCATGGAAACTTTTCGCCAGAACTACAGGTTTGTCAGAGTGTCGAAGATATCTTATCCAGATGACAGTAGGCGGAGTGATGGGAACAATGTTTTCGGTCTTCAACTTCAGTGAGCAGAACAAAATGCGGCAATTGTGTGGTTTGCTATTATGGTGGTCCAAGAAAGAAACGAGATGGAAACGACCGTCTGAATGCGGAAAGAGGATTTTCAAATTTTTCGGTAAATACCTAAATGTATACTTTCACACTTATTGAATGTGTGAGTTGTGTCGCAAGAGAAAAAGTTGGTTACATCAAACAATTCTTCATATTCACACTTGTGTTGAGAAAAATGTTTTACTTTTTGTCTATAAAGGCATCACACTGGCCTTCGAGAACAATTTTGCGTTGTGAAAATGCCTCCATCGGAATTTTCATCGCGAAATACATACCGTCGTTTTGCAGAAACATTCAATTTCGCGCGGTTTGGGAGATGTAAATGAATTTGTCATTCCAAACCACATGATGTTTACACTGCACTTCACACTAAATGTCAAAGTAACTTGCAAACAAAACCATACCCCATGTTCGTGGGTTAGTCGTCTATCTGAACCATGTGTTCAGTTTGTTTCCTGGTCAGTATTTCAAGTAGAAACCAGTCGACGAAATGTCATTGCAAAAACGGTTGCACCTGACGCTATCACGTGGTTGTTTCTATCTACGATCCATGTGGGGTGGTGTAAGCATGGGTAATATGTCCCACTCTATCGCTGGAACCCTGCAAACTGTCCGGTTTAGTGCTGACTGATTACGCTTACGTGTTGATTGCAATTTTCAAGCAGCTAGATTCTCACCCATCTGACGACTGGTGATCCACTTTGATGCTCGTTATTTCCCCAACGGTAGCATTGATGCTCACCCGTACCACTTCAGTTACAACAGTTCAATCCTCATATCATGGATACTCATGATTCTGACGAGTGTATACTTTATTGATGGTTGTCCGATTGTTTTCCGTTTTTGCCCACCAATATTCCCCTCTTAATATCCCAGAGTGCCATCTCAGGAGCTGCAAGGTTGACAGATCACAGGTGATCAATGTGGCCTGGTGTTAATGATATTTTAGCCCCGGAAGACTGCACTGACGTCGGAAGGTATACCGTTCATCTTGATTGTACTCCGTGTTTAGAACGCCGATTACCCGCCATGTGTCAAGAATGTCTGGACTGTCATAGTGACTACAGTGAACTCAAAGTCTAAAGGGGATGCTATGGGTTTCGCCCACAGGCAACTTCGTTCGACTTTTCTACATTTTGCGGAACTCGGTTTAGATCGCCAGATATGCAAACAAGGACGCTGTTCCCTAACCGGTCAGCATATTGGTGTTTTGAACGTGAATTTTGGAGAACACGATTCCGCACTGAACTTTGTATACCCGTAAACCGTACTCACACGCAACTTTCTGGTTGTGATTCGCGGCACGTGCATTGTTGACTGCAATCGGCACTTTGATAAGCAATAACCTAGAGTGTGGCGTCAACCGGGTTGACGACAATAATGCGTCTGCCTTGACCAGCAATGCTGTCACCAAAGTCATTATCGGCAAGCCACTTATTCCCCAGGGCACATCATTCAATGTTTGCTTAATATCTCAGGCCCGTTATGGTATGGGTCTGAAAGTTGAGTTTTTGGTTCACTGCTAGTTTCATATTCCGTGACATTTCGTCAATACTCCAGTGCGTCCCATGCATCCGTTAAGTGAAAGATCCAGAAACGGATTCAGAAAGCCAAAGGGCGATGTGCACACAATGATGCAACTGAAGGAACAGACACTCAGCAAGGATTATTTGTACAACTTCAACCTCCCATCATAGTGTATGTCGCTTTCGCTATCGGTATTCCCTTTTGCATTTATGATCATCTGTCGTATCCGCTTATGGGGCTTTTGGTTTGTTAAACGATTTTATTGGTTCTTCAAGCTGGTATATATGGGCAACAATCATATTGTGACGAAAGTGCGGGGATAGTGTTGTTAACTAAACAGTCGTACCTAACAATGCAAACTACATACTAAATGGTGACACCATATTTCGACGATTGGAGACTGAGAAAAACGAAACATTTGCAATTGAGATGTTTATCTCTAGGTTTGCCGAGAAACACGAAGCAGAATGTATGGATTGACGCCACGGTATCCAAGCGGACGCAACCAATAGGCTCAGTTATACCAAGACCCTGTGGCTTACTCGAAATTCATGTGGGCTTCATGCCATCATGTCCAAATTTGGGCAAGACGAGCTCGTTATACCGTGCACTGAAACAGTGGTTGGCCGAACTTTAGAAGCACTGCAGAACAGACTAGCCCCAAATAGTTTGAGGGATACGTTCCAATTCATTGAATCCACAGAAAATTGGACTACTGGTAATAGAAGATTATTTTATTCGAACATGAGTTTTGCTCTTCACGAACGTGTCATTTGGACTAACAAAAGGTTTCATGCTCGTATGACATGAACTTCGGAATGCCGACCGAACAACTTAAAGATCTTCTGACAGCTTGCACACAAGACGTCAAATTTCAGTTGCATGAGAAAATGTTCCACCAAACGCAAGGGGCCGTGATGAGCTCGCCACTAGACACACTGCTGGTTGATATTTTCATGGGGATCACGGAACAAGTGAAGCTGGCAGGACTGGCAGGACAGTGCATGTCATACAAACGGCATGTGGGTATTTTTGTTTTGTTGATGGCGACATCGATACTGATTTCCTATTATCAGTAACTAACTCAGTTAATAGGAAACTGCATTCTACTATGGAAATAGAACATGATGGAAGCTTACCTTTCCTTAATATTGCAGCACGGAAACGTTCAGCTGGATCAAATCAAAAAGGTGCAGGTGAGAAGCGGACACATGACGACCAGTAAACCCATTTTCAAAACTTTGTTCCAGCGATGTAGAAACGAAACTTGATACTCTGCCCAACAGAACGAATCTACAATATTTGTACTGATGACGTGCTGAACAAGAAGCTTAGGCATTTGTACGAAACGGCTCTTGCAAATGGACCCTTGGTCAAATTTTTGGCTAGCGATAAACGACAAAGTACACCACAAGACCGTAAGTTATCTGTCGGGAGTAGGACCATCTATATGAACTTGTGGAAGAGTAGAGTATCAAGTGTGTCGTCGACCGGCAGCCTTGGTACGGCCCTGAGAATAAATTTTCACGCAGCGCAACTAAGGCCATCGTTCACCTCTGAGCCAGTTAAACGCCTTCACTTCGAAGACACACTACCTGGTAGTACTATCTCATTTCGTATTCTTTTTCCCCCGTGGAGCAGGTCACATCGGTCGAACTATAAAGCGCTGGTCGAAGAGAATACGCAAACACCATCCTGATTTACCGACGACCGGACAGCAACGAAATATTTAAAGTGCAAGTTTGACCCACTAATCGACTTGGGCCACAGAATCAATGTGGATGCCGCATTTTAGCCGACATACCGAATCACATTTGTTTACGCCAGGGGTCTGAAACGTCACACCCTGGTCGCGGTGGAGGCCGTCGGACTCCAGCTGAGAAACTGTACTCTGTGAGCGCGAAGGTTAGTTGTTCAGGCACGGAAGTTACCATGGAAAAATTAACCCACCACCTTAACCGTGTCTGTAATCTTCAAATGACACTGGGTTCACACAGTAATTGGTTTCACGCAATCTTGTCTTGACCACTATTTTCATGTTTACTGTGTGGTATTTAGCCTAAAGGTGACACTGAGCTCGGGCTTGTTCGCCACGTTTTGACTTTTAATATTGTGCATATAATGTATATCTTTCGTGTATGCGTTTTTCACATATATACACGCATTACATAATACAACACATTGTACTGGTCAATACGTTTATCTATATAAGTGCATGTATACCTGCATATTCTCATCGTCAGGTATATAGCATAAACAGGCCTACAACGTACGTTTTATATACAAATATATATGTCAGTCATGCATAAAATCGGATTGTACATATATCTCTAGTAATCACACAGATTATACAACGTAACTATCAAATGTTGTGTGCCGTGTACCTATCTGTCCGACGAAAAATTATTCAAACGTTGTTAAGTAACAATCGGAAGTTACCAAATTAGCATGAAAGTTTCAGAACATGACTTTGAACCGACCATTCATGAGTGTCCCCTACTTGTCTAATTGGGACGCTCAGAGGACGGTTGTGCTGCTTGTAACCACGTACGATGCACTGTCAACCGCTGTGCGGTTGGTTACATTAACTAGGATCTTTGTGAGTTAAAACTTGGAGGTCCGCATTGCAAAAATCGATAAGCTAATTCAAAATACAGCTTTCTGAGTCAATTGACTCTCGTTAAAAATGAAAAAATCACAAACAATGAAGGAACCACAACAAAAGTGCGGAAGAAGCGGAAGCAATATTAGGATCGTAGCTCATCCAATCGGCGATTTCCACACCCAGGATTTCTTGTTCTTATGCCCACTCAGCCTGAACGTCGTGGTAAGAAGGTAAGTAAGTGTGCAAACAAATTTTACTGATTGAGTTGTTGATCGCACAACACGACACACTTCGAAGAACAAGAGTTGAGACGGTGGGAGAGGAAAGCGTTGGAGCACAATTAACACGACCAAACGCCAGCTACCAAGTAAGTCGAACATCTATGGGAACTCCCGAAGGTCTCGAGGATTCGGATAAGCGCTGGAAATATTGAGTGTCGTTTCTAATGGTAAAGACTGGATGATTGTTATTTCAAATCATGCAACTTAAAACAGTGAGTAATGTAGATGTATTATATAATAGCCGCTGAAGCTGTGATACCTTCGCCGATACACTAAAGTTTATGTTGGCGATTTCTAGAAAAATCAAAGTCAAATATGTCATGGTTAAGTAAGGTTGCTGTAGAGAAGTGGCCGTCACTTGTCATGATTTCTTGGATTTTTTGGAGGTCGAATTTGACTTCACCAGATCAGTTCCCCCATACTGGTGAAAGGACAGATAGGTGCTGCCTACTGTCGCAAGAAAATAAAACATCAGACTGCCAACGGAAATATCCTGCGAGCCGGGCCGAACTAACTTAAGAGACTATCTACCCAAGACGTTTGACCCTTAAAACTGGCGCCGTCTTACTGGTCAGCCGCGAGCACACCACGAATCCCTTAAACGCCTGTTGTGGGCGTGACAGGAGTGTGATTCCCCTATTGCACAAAATGTTATGATTTACAAGGTTGTTCTCCTTCGCTAAACACCTGTTGCTATTCGCCGCGTTATACCGAGGCGTAAGTACATCTGACGTGCCGGGCCGTTGTGTAAAGAAGTATATATTCATTGTGACGTTGGTGTCTTGTAGTGCCTGGTGAGTTTTACAACTGCGCCGTTGTGTTCTGCATATCATAAATCATCTAGGTGTATCTAAAGGAAACTGTCGGTTACTGGTTAAAAGATGCATGACGTACATATAAAAATGAGCCGCGAATTGTGCAGGTAATGATTGGAAATGGCAAACTACCTGATATAGTGCCATGGGAAGCAAATGGTCCTCACTGAGCTCTTTTTAGGTTCATAAGGTAGTTCTTCAAGGAGGGATATGGGGACAAAGCCAGGCTAACTCGGAGCATGGCACCGCTGGAGATTGCTTAGTTAATGCTTGTATTGGTACGCTGGAAAACAAAAATGTGGAGGCAAGTTTGAGGCGGTCAACAGAAACTGCGATTCATCCAAAAAATTTAATAAACATGTTTTTGCGGACCGTTTGATGACAGAAAATGGTCTTTTATATGGTTAATGCAGTGATTTCTGATGGTCCGCTCAAAGAAGCACCAACTCACAGGTGCCGAGTGTCAACCCCGGACGTGAATAAACTTGCCGGGAGACACCTTGTTTACCTGCAACTCTTGTGGATACAATAGTTCCGTCAGAAGTACAGCGGTTGTCTAGTGAACTCACAGTCCACCTATAAACCGGTTTTAATCCGTGAGAGACGGCTGTGTATAAGGATCCGTCACTGTTGGGTTGTGAAAGTGCGATAATGTCGGGAAACCAGAGGAACAACAGTAATAGCAAACCCTTACACCCAACTGCATACGTTTATACAATCAGATAGTACCCAATTATGTAAAAGTTCTTGCGTATGACAATGCACTTAGTGACAGTGCGGAGTGTCGATGAAGCCAAATGTTTCGGTAGCCAAAGGTCCACTCTCATGAACTAATAAATAGTTAGGTAAATGGAAGCAGGTGTCCAACAAGTAAGTGGCAATAATCCTTTGGATCATGTCGAAATTAACGCTTGTAAAAGAGAAAATTCATTGTGCACTTTTCAAGCGGTCAAAAATTGTAAACGTGAAAACAAAATTAACGATTAATGAATATACGAAAGCCAGGAACGTGATCGCCGGCCTTCTACTCTTTGTGGTGGACAACTTTAATTTTCGTTAAAAGTATCCTGTTTTCACTGTGGTCCTATTATTATTACACTACTGGTGAGCGGAATGCCATCATATGTCGTTAATGTTGTTTGTTGTCGGTTAACATACTGATTGTTTGATAGAACGTTTGATAGAACATTTTGTAGTTTTCGTTGTTGCTACACTTTGACTATTGTCGCCATCACTTTTCGCCTCTGATAACTTTTATTTCTGCTCTTGTGGGCCCGCGATGTCACTAACTAATTTCTGTTTTTGTACTATGACAATGAAGTTCGTGAGCTCTAACTGTAGTGGCGGATTTTAGATGTCAGATGACCGTGGCAGATTTCGTTGCAGCATGGTCGTTCAAAACGGTGTGCAGTGCCAGAAATGCCTACACCATCATCACTTCAAGTGTACAGGCCTCAAGGAAGATCGGTACGCTCTACTCACATCTCTTACCTTGCCGTTCATCTGTATAAGCTGCCTCTCTAGAGAACGTCGCAGTTTATCCAGTCACGTAACTGTCCCGGTGTTGGTCAATGCAAGTGGGAGGGGATGGGAAGTATTCGCGTGTTGCCACGAATCATCCTAGAATGTCAGGTCATCACACATGCCCACGGTACAGGAAGCTCTGGAGGGAACACAGGACTTTATCTGACTTGAGGTAAGAGCTGGACTAACTGAATGAATGTATAACACCTACACTTTTCGCGGTACCAGTCACCATAACTGTGGTGGCGTTGTCTACTTCACATTTAAAGAGCCCACCACCATGTTAAAAGGCAGGGCAACCCAAAACGAGAGAGTGGTCCTGAGATTGCTTCCAACCAATTTTCTCCGTGAGGATGGCGAAATAATGAAAATATTCCCTCCCTTCCATCCATAACAAACTGTACTTCTACAAGTGAACTTTGGTCAACCGCTATCGCGATGTCAATCGGATTTCTTGTGACGCTATCCGGAAAGCAGAGAACAGAGAGTGTACTCTGTAAAACGGTAGGCACAAAGGTTGCTCACGTCAGTCTGAGGAGATGTTTGACTGATCGCCCCATGCAAAAGCGGAAGGAACGTTTTCAACTGATGGAACAAGGCTATACGTAAGGGTTAACTCTAGGCTCCAAATCAAATAAACGATTTTGTCCCTCACATGAGAATGGGGACCACAATAACACGGAAGCTGAACACGCACTTCTGTCAACGACAAAAGTTGTCAGTCAAGTTCCGTTAGTTGGTCATCCACCTATGTAACCGTGTCGGTCCGAAGGAGTAGGCTACAATAACCGCGCAGGCCCCTAAAGCTTGACCTCACATTCAACTCTTTCGACTAAAGAAACGCTCCGATAAAAACTACTCTGGTTCCAACTTTCAAAATCACACATCCCTTCTGGGATCACTTTCGTCACGCCTGGAGACTCGTACGCGGGTCGCTTCAATAAAAATGTCTTAAACTGGGCTTATAACTTTTCTTGCTAGTTGTTTTTCTGATTCGAAAATTCGCAAACGTTTGCAAGTTGAAAATTGCCAGCCGCCTTCTGAGAGCTCGGGAAGTGGATGCGGATTAATTGCCATCGATCTCACATGAGACGGAACAGACGAAACACCTTACATGGACGTTTACAAGCGCTTGAGATGAAGCGCTCTTCACCTTCCAAGAGGGTGTATAAAGCTCAGTCATCATTCCCGCGTTCCACATTCGTTATTAGGGATTTTTCCCCATGTCCTTCTTCGGGTTATTCTACCTCTTTTTAACTCAGCCAGACAATGAAGTGCCCGCGGAGTTCACACATACTGACCGGGTCTCTAAAGAGCTACCAGAACTCACATAATTGACCCACGACTCCAGCCCTCATATTCCTGCTCTTGTAAAACTTTGGCTACCAGCTGTTATGAGTGTCAGTGGGCAACTCGCCTCATCGAACAGACTTCCGTGGGCACGAGAGGGCTCTGCAGTCTTCCTAAGCCAGAAGCTTTCGGTGCCCACCATCACTTGGGTACTTAATACTTTAGATACACACGACAAACTCCGGCTCAAAATTCACAGCCTTGATTGTGACACGCTCCTCGTGGATGCTATGCACTACTGGTCCTTGCGCAACACATTTGACTACGGGGTCATTCTTGCTGCCATAGATAGTTTCAGTTCATTGCAGCGTCTCTTCTATCTTATCACGAGTGATTTAAACACCTCCACATTCAACAGAGCATTCACATTTCGTCGGGACTTCTACCTCAGGTATTAAAAATCACTGGCAATGATGTTTTATTGGAAAGACTGGACGCACTTCGCCAATAAACATACAACGAACTATCTAGAACTACCACCCTCCTAGCTTGATCTGGCTATCACGAACAAAGCTCACCTGGGTGATAGTGACCAGTAACCATTAGTGTCTGGTTTTGGCTGTTACTTTCTCATAACTCGGTAAGGAAGACCTCGGTCACAACCCTGTAAAAAGCGGACTCTGGCGCGCATATTTGTTTCTCAGGTGTACTTTCCATCGTTTTTGGCTCAGTGGACCTAAACTGTCATTCGTTTAAAGCATTCACTCACGTAACTGAAGAAGCATCTTCTTTCGCAAACCATGGAATATTCCTCTTCGCTTGCCATCGACGCGAAATATATTCCGCCTTTTCAAGATACGTTTTCATTTATACAGTACATATAAATTAACAAATAAGTCGGAGCACCTGCAAGCTTTTCACGCTGTACGGCACGGGAAAAAAATGAAGAGCCCACCCGCATATCCAGTGGGCCAAGACGAGGTTTTACTGTTAGCTCGCGAAAATGAATTTCTGCTGGAACATATGCGCCACCAGAGGAAAAGCAAACGGATTCCCGACGAAAAGACCGCAATCAACCCTTAAGTGGTCACCAAGATGCTCAGACAGTACACTCTAGCGGTCCACGATGTGACGCCCTTGAAGCGGCGTTCCATTATTCTGCGACTAAACCCTCAGTATCCAGTTCTGACAACGGACTTCACCGTCCCGACGTTCAGGATTTCTTATTTGGTGTCAATCCTTGCGGTACGGTGCAGCCGAACGCGATTCACACTGCGACCCTTGAAAAAGCAGCCTTCGGTATGGCACAGCTTCTCACTTGTCTGTTAAATAAGATACTTTGAACTAACACGCTTCTGGAGGTACAGGAAATGCCGCTGCCGAGCCCATACTTGAAGCAAAAGATTGGCAATCTCCTACCACTTATCTGCCGATCAGTCCCACTTGCGTCCCATGAAGGATACTAGAGCGCCCGGTAAAATGCGCCATTCTGGAAAGTTTCTTCAAAAGCTGTCTTTTCCTCGACCCAGTAGTGCTTTCCTGCAGACCCGTCATGCGTAACCAATATGTTAGTTTTCATTGATATGCTGAGAGAGGCCAGAGACAATGGCTGCTTTTCAGACGCTATCTTCTTTCACCCTGTCCCA
>JTDE01014824.1:0-16972 GCA_014338405.1 Paragonimus skrjabini miyazakii | reverse complement strand
ATTTACAAGCCAAGGACTACTCATACATCATCGTAAGCTTCCACTGGTTTATCAGTGATCCACGGCAATCATTTCTACTGTATTATCAGGGTTTTGACAAGTTTTAACATTTTATTATACAGTTTCTGTAATTCACATATATTTGGTACATTGCCATTTACGTGTTATATATACACAGATGCATTTTTACTGATAGTATTAACCTTCTGAATATATGCAATAACGCGTGCCAACAGGTGAGATCAATGACAAGGAGACAACTTGTGCCGATGCCTTCTGTATATACAAGCGAGGATTAATCGTTATCATATTTCACATAACAACACATTGCTTGCTAAAAGAATTGCTGAGTAACGGTACCCCGGAAAAAATAGCGGATATCCAAGGTGAAAAAACCACGCTGTAATTGGCAAACTTAATTGTAGAGAAAAATAAATATTCGTAGGAATACTATTCCAGGATGAACAATTAACCAACAAAGTGAATCACAAACTGACATTAGCATTAAAACGTATCTGATCAGCTACCAAAATGCTCACCCATTTACGCAATAGAGCTTGGCTCCTCTCAACTTCTCACTCAACTTACCGGTTCAGTTGCAGGTGCAAAAACTTCTACATTGGTAGAACAGATCGAGGCTTGCATCAGCTTATGAAAAAAGCGCATTCCTGGACGGCTGCTGACAGTTGTGTCAATTGATGACCTGAGTGATTGTAACGAACTCAAAGTTACCCGGTCTCAGCAATCGCCAAACACTCTAACATCCAATCATCATGTTGACCCGGTCAGATCATTCAAACCATTGCTCCGTAACCGTAGCCCGAAGCCAGTGGCGATCGGCAAAGCATTGCTAATCAAATAACAGTGACCAGTTACGTGTACACAAGAGGTATTGATACAAACGATCAGATGAAAGTAAACCGCTAGTGGTAACATCTCGTCACATATATGATTTCTCTCTTTTTGAAAAATTAGTCTAATGTTATTCTTAGAAATACAGCTCGCCCCCTCAGCTTGCCTTTCTCAATTCCTCCCTAGGAATAGATACAACGGTGGTCGTCGTTATTGTTGTTCAATCAGTCGGGAGTTCCTGAGTTCGAATTGTCATTATCCAGATCTCATCTATCTCTGAGTGGTATGACACTATCCTAGTTCGCATTCACTCATACTGCCATGCTACGACAAATACTGAATGTTGAGAGGTTAACCTTTTTTTTCTCGCTTGCAGTCAGAATCACTTGGGGAAATGCAGTTGGTCATGTTAACTTCCATCACCATGTCTTATTGACGTAATTGTTATCGGAAGCTGTTACTGAGGGGTAGTTGATTATATAGTTCAGAGTCTACAGAATTTTGATGTATCAACAATAGTATGGATGCGACTTTAGTATCAATTTTTGAACTTCGGTTATTTTGTCGATTTTTTATTAAGGAACATTGTTTCTGTCACTATGTTACACCCGTATTTTGTGGACATTGTCTGACAAACTGTACTCTCTTTTTTGACGAAACCCGTTTGTTCTCGCCAGACTGTTAGGATAAATGGTGCATCTAACTGAACGATTAGTTTGGCTAAAAGTTTCCGTCTATATAAGTCTGTAGACGAAAACCCTGTGCGAACCGAAGAACTACTTAGCAGCATCTCATACAAACTACATACTAAACACTGATATCAGTGTTGTTCGTTAGAACTGTACCATGTACCGAAGTGGTGTAATTCAAATAGTACCACGTAGCCCGTTTAAGATCAACAGGTTTAAGAATGTAGTCCATTATTTCACCGGTTTTATACGAGCTGGACGATTACGATTGTGTATGTGTACTAGCAGCTGATGCTGATGATTGGTTCGAATATGAACACTTTCAAGCCAATCTGTATAGCCAGATATACCCGATAATAATCATGACAGATGGCTATCAGATGACAAGGCGAGTCAACTGGTGCAATCAAGCATGACAATCAATTCTGCACGGCCAGCTAATACGCAAGAAACGGCTAATTGGATGATATATCAAAATTACGGAAACCAGAAAACTGGCACGTCATCCAATGAGATAAAACAAGCAATCAACCAAAGAAGACAAGCGAATGAGATGATCAATAAATCTGATTGTTCAGTCAAATATACCTGTTTTACCCTGCAACAGATTTCAGTTTCGGCCCAGTCTTGGTCAAGATTTCAGAGATGGCCACACAACATGGTAACGGAGAAGAAAAAGCCAACAAGCAGACTGGTAGTCAGTATTAGACAAGCATCAGTTCCGATTCCGTAACAGTTCGAAAAGGATGAGACTGGCTGCTGAGAGCCATGGAAAGCTAAATAGCACAACCTGTATGTTGATTCAGTTGGTAAACTAGCCTATATCATGCCAGCTGGCAGTGTTCGGGAACGCGCCTAATGACAAATCTCGGTGAATGCTTGAATTACTGCATTTTGTCGCAGATGGAGATAGTCACAATGTGAACACTTGGACCGAGAAATTTGAGAAATTTTGGAGAGGTGAATCAAAGGAGATTTATCAGCGTTTTTGTTTTGTGGTGGAAAATATAAATGAACCACAGTAACTCTGAGTATAAAATAACGAATCATGTCAAGGACTTGACCCACTACGGAGGAACTGAAATCCAATCTAACAGCGGAATTTATTTTAACTCTCTGCCAATCACCGGTGTTGAAGGAAGGACTGATACGTGTACGTAGAAGAGTTTATTCAACAATGTTTTGTCTACTGTTCATCAAATCAAACAAAATTGTACAGTGCAGTCTGATACAACAGTTACCCGAGGTTAGCACTAGAATCAGCCGCAACCGCCTGGCCCCATCATACAGTCTCTGAAGTTGGATGCGCTGCCAACTCATTCGAAACAGGATAGTTGTGAGAATCCATAAGGAACATCTCAGGCGGAGACCCCCGACAGATAAATTTGTCGTTATTGCAGTGCATAGTAATATGCGTGTTTTGTATCACGGAAAACTTTGATCGTGGCCAAGTCTTTGTTTTGGGTTCACTGACGGCTACACAACGATTTGTGGTTCTGTCTCTGTGTTCGTCCGAGAATAAGTTTTAGTGGACGGTTCATAAAACTGAACAGATGTATCAAAATTAATGCAAGTAAGGTTATTGACATAATAACTTGCCTGTATTGATTGTTGTAACGGCATTTGAACACACAGTATTTTGAAAAAAATATTGAAATGGCAAGTAACAGTCAGCTTGCACTTGTTATACATACACAATACACATACTTATGGATAAGACAAACTGTCAGGGTTGACAATGAACAGCTGGCTCGCAGCTGACACGAAACAGGTCACAGCTTTCCCTCTGGACTCGCCACATTCGTCACTCGACCGCTTAGGATACATTTTAACGCCATTCCTTTCCCAATTATTCGGCTCTCACATAAAACCGCTAACTCTAACACAACTCTCCCTGACCACAGTATCATAAACAATTGAATAAAAAGTAAACAAACCACTCACTTCGAAATCGCCTTGAAACCAGCAGTGTGTTGTTTGTAACACAACTTCCGGTGCAAGGTTTCACCGGTTAGGCAAAACCATATCATGGCGAAATATCCATTCTGAGCAAAGGATATACTGGCAACAAATGTTCTTGTAAGTCACATCGTTGGTGTGTTTCAGAAAAATTGACCCACTTTCCAATTGACCATATAGAAGCTCATTCCTAGTCTGACTAACCACGATTTTATGGATGAACATGTAAACGTCGAACTGTTCTTTTATATCACCACAAGAAGACTTGACTCGTCTTCAGGCATTTGACTGCTGATGTCTGTGTTCGGTCGTTTGTGGCACCAACCAGCAAGCAACCAGGGGGTTAGCAAGCGGGTATTTGATAGTGATTGTTAATCGAATTATTTTGTTCACTCCTTACAGTTGCGCAGATTTAGATGGTTAAGTCGTGTACTAAAAACATCAGCTAGTCGTCTCCCATGTCAACTACTGTTTGCCCAGACCGCGACCGACTGATGTGAGGTGTACAGATTATGACGTGGCGTAGAGAAATTATGTTGTTAATGAAGGGGTTGGCCACTGTAGGTCTGGTTCGTCTTCCGGATTGGGGACCTCATGACTCCCAGAATCAGTGGCTGACGACGTTAAGTGAGATGGTGGCTAACCGAGCTCAGTGACGTGAATGTTGTCGTTGTTTGGCCGAGTTGTCTGTGAAGTGAGTGCATTTAATGACGCGAGGCATTGAAAGCCGTAAGGAAGCTGTCTTGGTGATGACGCCTCACTTTCATCTACAGCTTGGTTGTTTGTTTATACGATGTAGGTACCTTGATGTTGAATGTTTGAATATAGACGTAGCTATTTTTAGTAGTTAGGTCCCTTCTTTCTTCTTCTCTCTTTCTGTATACGGTTTGATTTTTTCCCTGTTGTGTGGAAATTTAGCATCAGTAAGAACAACCGATATATTGCTGTCCACGATGGTGATGATGACCTTTGCATCTAACTTCCCGTGGCGAAATCATTTCTGATCAGTCCGCCACCCGCGCTGCTCCCAATCGCCATATTTTGGTACTTCACACTCAGTATGCCAGACACGATGAAACGGTGCTAAAACAAGTGATAGTGGCTGGATACATGAGCGGTATTCAACAAAGGTCGCGTAATCGAGATGTAGTCAACAATGCCAATGGTTACTTGTTTTAGTCATTTTAGTTGAGTGGTTATTTAGCAGACGCATATGTAAATATGCAGCGGGTTGTGAATGAACGCCAGTGATAATTCACGATATCATTCGGTATCACTAGTCTGACTTAGCTCATATCAGTTAGAACTAAACTTATTAGACATTATCAACCAATCTTGTGTAGGCCACACTCGTTTACGCAGACTACTTGTTTGAACTGTGGTAGATCAACTGATTTTGACAAACTGGTAATTAAAATGTTTATCCGTGGTGGCTAAACTAAGACGAATTATATTGTCTTTTTGCTGTATTGGTAAAGGACCTAAAGAAGATCCAGAATTTCTGGTAACGAATATAACCATTTTACTGGACGCGCTTTCAACCGTACAGTCAGGTCACCGTTTGTTTTCAGTGTCAACCAATCAAACACTTAGAACGCATATAGGTCAAACATCAGCCACAATTGATCATAGCTGTCGCATTCCCATAAACTTGCCAGTCAGCCCCTTTCGAAAACAAGCGCTAGACTCCAGTTTCACTCTTGTTAGAGGTTGTCAGCAGTGCATGTCCTTGGCACGGCCGGGATTAGAACTTCGGCCACGCTTTCATGAGGCAACCGTGTTGTCGTAATCACAGTCGAACATCAAGGCCCTGTATCAGAACTGAGCATAAAACCAGTAGTTCAACGAAACCCATAAATCAAACTGAGGTGTTTGTAGAGATCAAAGTAGCCAAGTAAATGCATTTATGGAAATTAGTGAACCGATGGAAGTGGTCTGCCAAAATAGTCCAGCATTGAACGGTAACAGACCTTAGCATACCAAGATTTTCGAACAATTTTACCACTGGGGGTACGAATGGTTCACATGAAATGGACAAGCGTAAACTACGTCTTTGGTTTCGCGACTTAACCAGACTGGTTTTAGAAACGTCTTGTTTTCTGGTATGTTTTAGAAGGATTCCATCTGCAGCTATGCTACGGTCTGTCTGTCAACGCACCCGGGGTGTAGTGTCTAGTTGATCACTGACCTACTGGTAAACCGACTTTTCATTCCACCCCCGTGCTAGCATCGTTTATTCAGCCATGCCCTCCTTTCCAAAACGTTTGATGAGAAGAAGTTTACTACCGAATGCCCCAGTAGGTGGAGGATTTTGCGATCGATGATTAGGTCTTATTCCAGGTCTTTACGGTACACAGAAAGTTGACCTCAAATAACTAGGCCTTTTTGATTGGGTGCTTTCCATACTTACTACACAGTGTACATGTAGAAACGCAGTCTCAGAATTACGCTAATTCATTTGTTAAAATAAGATCCTGTTTCTACCAGGATAACATCAACTTGAGCCACGGAGAAAAAGTATGGTTGGTTGGAGCAGCTCGCAAATTTGCACAAACCCAGCGTGCTTCACTACCCACCTCTGACCAGAAAGTACCACTTTCAACTGAATTAATTACAAAACATATAACAAACTGTTCTAACATCATGCATAATCAATGTGCAAACGTTCTTACCCTACTGATCGACAAAACACGCATTGTCTGCCATCTCAAAGCCAAAATACACAAGACTAATTTACTCACTGGGACCGAACATTACTCATGGCATAACCTAAGACTAAGTTCTATACAAAGCTTATTCTATCTCTAACTTGAATCATATATTTCATGTGCTGGACAGCCGTCACTGTCTGAATCCGAGTATCTCCATTTCCGTATGTAAATCAGACGCAGTACACGCAGGTGCGTCTGACTGGTGGATGCGATGGATGGATGGAACAAGACAAAAGTGGTCATTCCAACTGATAGCATGAAACGGTTTATGACACATTGTGTTTCTTTAACCTGTATCCCTCTTTGGTTATACAAATAAGGTGTACCTAATCACAGGTTCACACTGTTTGCAGCTTATAAAAGCAGAATACAAAATGACAAGTAACAAAAATCTCCGTAGTAGATTAGTCTACAGCGGTTCGAAAAGAGTGTAGAGTGCCTGGTTTAACACTGGAAGTGCCGGAAAGCACATTCCTCATTTGAAATGCGTTTAATTTTCAAGATTATGACAACTATTACTATTGGATTAAGTCCAGTAATATATATATTCAAACCCTTGAAATCAGTCGAAATGTAAAACATTCGAAGAGAGCCCACCTGGGTATCATACTGTTGACTCACTGCTACTGTGTTAATGTCGTCACTAATATGTAGTACAGAGTACATTGTGCCAAACGACTTGCGTTCGAAAACCAGTGATAGTCCTCAACGTCACGAGGAAAACAAACTCTGGGAACGACGAACATGTCGACCAAAATATTGACGCTGCACCACTGATGACAGATGTGAATCCACTTCAGTCGTGCAAAAAATGGTGCCCGTCTTCATTAATGCATAATTTCACATATTCTGTAGTGGGTGCTTAACAATAAACGACTTTACAGATCAATAAACTCAACATAACCAACGCAAACATGAACAAGGAAACTTCATTAAGCTGACAAAAATTTAGGGGCTAATGTTGTGGATTGTCACACTAAAATCCAAGTGACCTGATACACACCAGAACTCAAGCTTAGACACACTGTTCAATCCTGCTGGCATGTTATTAACTCTTTTTAAAAGGTTTCGCTCTGATTAGAGCTCGTCAGTAGTGCATATCATCGCCACCGCCGGGACTTGAACCACGGACATGTTGTTCATGATGCAACCGTGTTTACCGCTGCGCCACTGGGCCGACTGGAAAGTCTATGGGGATGCGACAGCTGCGATCAATTGTGGGTGATGTTCAACTTGAAAATTAACCAAATCCCCGACTACTCATCAGTAATCTTTTTCAAAGGTTGTGAAATAAAATTATTCCTTCTTTATTCTACACTTATGAAGTACATTGCAGACATGTATAAGCCAAGACTTATCAATATGACTACTTCTGGTTGTTCTTGGTCAATATGGTGAAAACGTGCCAATTAATGGGTTATGATCTCGGTTAGGTTCGAGGTAAGGCTTCCAAAGAAATTATCACTGATCCATGGTCTAGAGATTTATCTGGAAGCAGCAGTACATCTCCAAATGAATATTATTCACACTGCCGTTGTGTCTCGAATATAACATCATATCGTAAGCTTTTTTGTAGCCAATCGAATCAATACAACAATTCCAGTAGATATCACCTTGAAAATATTTTTGTACTTGTTATCATGTTTTCATCTGCAAAGTAAGAGAAGGGTTCTTACTTGAGAACTATTAACATACTATTCCAACTCATCAACCTATTCAAACCTTTTGGACCACTATGGCAATGAATCGACTGTGTAGTTAAAAACATTAGTCAACTCCCAGGTGTCATATACGTTTGAATGGAATAGTTAGGAATGAAAAGCTTCAGTTCAGTATCACTAGTCAGACAATATCATTTGGTATTCAAGACTGGAAGAATTCGGACCACAAATCGTTCATGGTTAACTGTAGACACCTAGATGTTACCGCTTACCTGGTCACACGGCATGACAGAACCTCAGTAAAGTCTTTTCTTTTACTCTTTTATTCCTCATGGTAAGTTTGAGACAATGCACTTCGAACCAGTTGATCTAGGAATAAAGTGAGCGTCTTCTGTCACAAAATGATCAACGCACCGTCACGAGTTGTTACTGATTGGGTCAGTTTCTCCAGTCGTGTTCCGGATGGGTAATGTTGTGAATATTAGGCAGACTAAGCCTGGTGTTGCTCACACGTGTTTTCTTTACGATTCAATTTACCGGCTAAGTTAAACATGCGGTTTCTCTAGGAATACATACAGCAACCGGCCCACAATACATACCTCAAATCAAAAAGTTCTTCAACTTACCCCGAGTTGGATCTATAGATTCATACGCACCATAAATCTCCGTCCGTTGTCGAGTGCAAATAATCACAACGTGCCCGTTAGTTAAAATATACTTACATTAACGATGGCCCCGTGGTATGCCACCTCCGTTTCTCCGCCCGTGTTAGTTCTTTCGTCCAGTTCCCTGTTTTGGATGTAAAAAGACACCAGCGGCTGGCAACCTTCTTCTAAACAGGGGTCAGATGTCAAGTCAGTGGATGGATGGGCAACCAATGCAAGGGTTCCAGTGACCCCATCCGAAATTGATAGGTCACTGTTCGATCAGCTGAAAAATCACGGTAAACTCATTATCACGCCTCCAATACATTCGTCTATACACTCTCCTTGGAGATCTTGTTGGACCTATCATGTATACAGGCATGTAAGTTAACTCTCTAACATGTCGTATCCAATAGATCGCGTCCCTACATTGATACCCATTTGACCCACATTTCATGGGCTACTCTGAACTATGAAAGCAGTTTTGTTCATTCGGTCAATGCCAGACACAACGCCAGACAAGGGCTACCCGACACTGCGCCTGACATGCAGCGTCCGGCAAGACCAGCGATTCCAACTCTACCAGCAACGTTAGTATCAGTGCCACAAACACATTACCTATTTCATTGTTCGGCATGCCTCTTGGCCACGAAAACTGCATACAACAACTAATCAGGTTTCGTCACACAATTCTACGCGACGCCTCAAGGGAAATGAGCATTCACTGCTGCACAGCAAGCCAAACAACATATCCTGCTTTGACGCCGCCATACAAGCGGCAACTGGTCATAGAACTGGTCCTTGGTACCATGTTTGGCACACAGCTGGACCATAGACACTAACAAATGTGACACGCTTACCTCAACGCATGGAAATTATACGATGGTTAATGCCGTGTGGTTCGCCTGTCGTCAGAGCAGTGGTGTAGTCAGCGACCGCGAAGTAGACACCATGCCACCGAGCACCGTTTGCCGAGTAACCTATCCAGTAGAGAGTTTGCCCAGGCCCTGTTTCTCGGAGCCTACCTTGGTCTACTAGCCTTGTCTCACGCAAGGTAGTCTCGTCGACGCCACAGCCGCTCAGTTCCATAGCGATTAGTGCGGTGTGATGTTCTGGCCGTTCGGCGGTGCTGTATCGATCCAGCATTCCGTATACTAACCGAGAGCGTCTTGCGACCCCGGGCGTGTTTCAGATTGGTCGTCGTGTTACTGAGACTTCAGTGAGCATTTTCTGTTCTAGGATTCGTGCTGGCGGGTCATTAAAGAAGGGGAAAAGGAAGCGTTTGGCAGTGGCATATTATCGCCTATCCACCCTGCTGCAAGCAGCAGATAGTGTGGCCCGGTTCATCCTACGCGATGCAGTGGTGCAGTATGGTATTTGGTTTGTGTTGCGCGTACATAGATTATGTGGGTTTTGGATAGTGCCAAAACGTCCGGACCTAGACATGAAAGCGATTAGGGACCTAAACCAAAGCATTTGGTTCAAAAACCTGTACCATAAGGCAACTGAAGACACACACACACAAACGCAACAACACCGACCATCAACAACCATCAAATTGCAGTATTTGCACATATACTCGAAAGCCACACACCTATAACGTCAAGGTACTCAAATGAAACTAGCACTACTGCCGAGACATACAAGTCACCAAACACTCAAACTATTAGAACAGGCAAGAACAACCATCAAGCCTGGCCAAAACCTCAAATACCGGCATCATCCAAAACGATAGCAAGTCTTTTACCTGGCTGCTGTGCGTTGGCCAGTAAGCATGGCCTGCTGGAATAAGACAGCACACAAGTCTGACCACTAAGCCAAGGTATCAGAAAAGATCACACAAGGTTGGCGGCATCCGATACGGATTAGCTTGTCACAGTGACAGAAGCCAAAGATTGCTTGCGCTTTAAACCATCACCCCAAGTGGCTTGCGCTGCACCACTTGCAGTCCCACTCACACACCACGTATCCGGTGTAAACCCAAAGGAATAAGACCAGTAGATGTGTGAGTGAGGCCTTTGTGTCCAACCGGCCAATTCTGGTTAGCCAATTGAATGGCTAGCACGAAAAGGAAATCCTTATCTCTCGGAAAATAAACAGAGAGAGTGTTAGGGCGCCCACCCTGTTACCGTCCCAAGGCACCTCCGTCCTGAGGAAGAAAAACAAAACTATTGACTCAGTTCTACTTAGCGGATCTGTTCAAGTCGGTTGAGACTTTTTATACTACTATGCACATTTGCGATCCTAACTCTTTCTCGTGATGTGTTGGGAATGTGTGGTCATGACGTGCCCTATAAATGCTTTGTGATTGTCATCTTAGTCGCACCGGTTTTGTGGTGGAACAAAACTTTATTTTGAACGCGTCTTCTGGCTTGTCTTGGGAGCGAATACGGGAACAGTCGTGGTACTATTCGGGAACGAGATTTCCGTGTGAATTTTTACCTGGACGTGAATCCGGTTTTATCGAGCGCACCACTATACTGAGATCAAACCAGCTTATCGTTTAGGGAGGGGTTTACGACAGAGAGAGACTGCAATGACAAGATTTATACTAGGAAGAAAGATATGTAAAATAGAACACAAGAAGCATTTCAGCCTACGAGTGTGTGTTAGCGCATTCTAGATTGGATAAATTTGAAAAACAAAATTCAAAGTTGAACGACTCATCATTCAATACACCAGCAAAACTTAAGAAAAGAATGGGTAGAAGACTACAGACACTCAAGTTTCTGAAAAGAGGAGCGGATCAGTTGCCAAACGACCAAACAACCATGGTCTTGGTCGATACAATTATTATCAAAAGCAGAATGGATATTCCGATTAATCTACCTGAGCCTAATGTACTCGTTGTCTCTTCGCCGACGGTGCACTATGAGTACACTGGTGACCAGCTAATCCCAAACGGCCAGCGCATTCGTCGCCGCACACATCGCAACGCTACATAGTCATATCACCACGACCTATGACACCGATGGATCCCTTACGTACCGCGCCATTTCGTTCTCGGCCGCGCAATAACTGCTCGCTGAACTCGCGGACGCCCATCCAAATCGTGTTCCTCCAGGCCGTCCGGTTCAACGCTAAGTCTTCCCAACACCTAAAATCAATTTTACAACGTGAAAAACTTACCTGCACAGCATCCTGGTATCTCCGATTTTGTCCACCAGTAGTTCGCTTACCTGATCTCAGTTGTCCACACAACACCTGCTTCGGGATACGGTCATCGCCCATCCGACGGACGTGACCCAGACAACGAAGCTGATTCAACATCAGCAGGGTTTCGATACCGTTCATGTCCGCTGGGCACAGTATCTCAGTGTTCGGAATCATGTCCGACCACCGAATACCCAAGATGCGTCTTAGACATTGCAAGTGAAAGTGGCTCAGATAGGGCACGTTCCGCTGATACAAAGACCACTTTTTACTGCCGTACAGCAGTATAGTCAACACCAGTGAGCGGTCGACGAAGAGCTTAATGTTCGGCCTTAGGCTGTGGTTCTTCCAAACACGTCTTTCAAGAAGTCCGAAAGCAGTACTAGCCTTTGCCACACGAGCTCTGAGCTCGCGGTCCACAGACAGATCGGCGGACAGATTGCTGCCCAAATAGTATCTCTATTGATGCGAATATGGGCTGAAGGTGCACATACAGCACCTCCGCCCGGAGAAGGTTGAAAGAAAGGAAATGTCTTACCTGTGTTGATACCTAGTCCAAACTTGGATGCTGCGGTTGCGAAAGCCATGGCCAGTCGCTGTAGTTCCTCCTCGCTGTGTATGGACAACGTGCTGTCATTTACGAATAGAAGCATGCGCATCGTTTAGGTATGTAACCGAGTTTCGGCGCCGAAACGTCGGATGTGCAGCAGGCGCCCATCCGTCCGGTACTTAATCTCAACACCGTCCTCCTCAGAGTCCTGAAAAGCAACTGTTAGCATGGCAGTCAAATATAAACTAAATAGGGATGTAGCTAGCACACAACCTTGCTTCACACCAGTGACAATCTCAAAATCATCACAAGTCTATCCACACGACTGCACTTTCGCTCTCATACCCACAAACAACAGTATAGTCATGCTGACGAACTTACCTGGACATCCAAACTTACCAAGCACCGTCCACAACGCCTCGCGGCCCAAGGAATCGAAAGCCTTGGTGAAGTCTATGAAGAGGGCATACAGGGCTGGTTTCGTTCCCGGCATTTCTCTTGAATTTGTCAAGCAGCGAACATCTGATTGATCGTACTCTGACTCGCCCAGAATCTACACTGTTCCTCTGGAACACTGGACTCCAAGACTTCCGTATTCAGCCGATTCAGAAAGATTCTGGCAAGCACCTTGCCTACGCAGCTCAGCAGACCTATGCCCCAATAGCTGACAGGGCATTGCTTGCTACCTTCACCTCTGAACAAAGGTACAATAAGGGCATCTTTGAATTCTTACGGCATCACGTCGTGCACACAGATGCAGTGAACCAGCACGTTCCATCGCCGGTCCGCCATTCTTCAGGATCTTACCTGGCGGTCCATCTTCGTCTGCAACGTCCCCGTCAAACACACGTATTTACTCACCCATATGATGCCCACGCAAGAATGGACATTGCTCAGTTAGTTCAGTAAACTCCGTGGCTTTGACATAACTGCGAAGTTCCTGATCGCGGGGGGGGGGTTATCGATTACAGTTAACAGTATAGTTACTCTGTCTACAGTTGAGACGATCGGACAATCTGAACACTATTCACACAAGGTTACCGTTTGGGGCTTAGATACTACTAATCGGTCACGCCTGGTATGAAGTTACTGGTGTTGTGATCAATACGCTAGTCTCGCAAACACGAGAGTGAAGGTGCAAATTCCGGCTCGGACAGGGATGTGCACTACTGATGAGCTCTAATGAGAGCGAAACTAGAGTCTGGGGCTTCCTTACAAAGTAGGTCGACCGAAAGACTTACATGAATGCAAGGACTGTGATCGAATGCGTATTCATCTATCTGAAATAATCTAAGCCTCAGAAATTTGTTAAGGCGTCCACTAGTTTCCGTCCGAAAACGACCTCCGTCCTTGAGAAAAAAACGATTGACTTTGTCCTAATTAACGGACCTGTTCAGAACGGCCGAGAGGTGGGCTTGGCTAGTTTTTACCCGTCCGACTTTTTAATCCACCGTGCCCATTAGTGACACTAACTATTTTTTCCGGTAAATATTTTCCTCTTTTTATGATTCGGGAATGTTCTCATGGCCACTGCGCACCATGTAAGTACTTTGTCGCCTTGGTCGAACACGTTTTGGGGCGGAACAAGGCTCTTTTTTGTAGGCCTCTTTTGGGCTTGTCTTGGGAGCGAATACGGGAACAGTCGCAGTACTTTCCGGGACCAAGATTTTCGTGTTAATTATGACCGGGAGGAGAATCCGAATTCTGTCAAGCGCTCCACTATATTGAGAACGAACCAGCGCATCGTTTTGGAGGGTTTACAACAAAATTCAGTCAAACGAAAGCACTAAGTTCGCAGATGCGCAACAACACAACTTTGAACCCAGCGTCTCGGACGGTGGACGCTTCAGCCAATGGACACGAGGACGCGAGCTACACCACAACTCTACAGCTCCACATCGCATCCACATGATCCTGCCTACTCAACACTACGTGTACACCTGGATATTGTTATCCGCACTTGTATTCATCCCGGATATTACTTATTATTACACTTGGGTCTCCCGTGTTGTCTATTTCTAATCACTCCCATAATGATGTCCATTCTTATGATATTAACTCAATCCTTAACTGTGTACCCTTCTTTTGTTAAAAGCAGTCAGTGTTAGGACGTGATTATTGAGATATAGCCCACACATCCCACTATTTAACAAGTTCATATTAGTAGACTTAATTGGAAAATTTTATATTGTTAAGTACAGCCACGGTCATTTATACCAAAAAATATCCGATAACGGAAATCGATTCAGAAAATAAAGATAAGCACCGAACAGTTCTATTGACAAGTATTCTTGAGAATGCAAACAAAATGAATTAAAGAAACTTAACAATTCCACTTTGAGACTAAAAGTCAGTTGAATGTGCCAATCATCCCACTAACGTGGATCGGTGTGCAAAATCCGGAATAACCAAAACACAGTCATCTTAATCGAGTTAGGTTACCGAACAGACGTAACACACTGTTGTGACCATAGTCAATATAACTGGAATGGGGGTATAGGTGTGTTTCAGGATAAATCGCTTGGCCCTATCGTCCCAGTGTTTCGGTCACCACGGTCCAAGACCGATAACATCTGGCAGTTCACAATCGTCTGTGTAAACGTTTCAGTGTTTGAAAGGTAACAACGTTTACAGGTAATAACAAGATGTGATTTCATGATAGTTTTTTCACCAAACGATGGATAGTAAAGCTGCGTTCATGAGGGAACCACACTTATAACGTGGTAAAAGACTGACTGAAAACTAACAGTTTCCAAATCGAGACTGAGACACGTTACGTTGTGTTTTAAATGTGTCGAGGTCTTTTGCCAACCCGACTGGATCAGGAAGCCTGTCTCTCAGGTAAGTCCTTTTGGTTTTGGACTCCAGACTTTGTATCCTGGTGCAGACTTGTAGAATGATCGGTACTTTGGAACCTATTTTTAACAGACTTTCGAATGAATTATAGAAGCAGTGTAGAATTGATAACTTTTTCAGCAAGCATGGTGACAATTTTTCTGTGCTGTCAATTTACTTTTTTAGATGAGAAACACGGGATAGAATTGTTTGCCTTAATAATTGCCAGGGCTTGTAAACCTGTGAGGTTGACCAGCTGCTGTGTTATGTTACCTGCGGTTTACCTTGGCTAGTTTCCAAGGGACTTAAGCAAGATCGCTGCTGACGTAAGCAGTGTTGATAAAAACGGCAAACAGCCAAACGTCCCCTGTTTATGGCGCCATGTCCTTTGAAGCACTTGAGATGACTTGCTGATTACTGTCCGGCCATGGGCGTTTTATTCTGGTCAGGTTTACTGCATTCGCTAACATCAGGAATAGTGTGAATACTTTTTCGTGTTATTTTGTCATGTTTGTCACTCGTTCTCTTTCCAACGACTAGTTTTCGCTATATACTCCCTAAGGATGTGATGAGATGCCTGGCTCACTTACGAGGCCACAAACTGAAGACATACCATAACCTATCTAGAATTTTTGTGATACAAGTCTATAAGACCATGACAAACTTCATGAACGGATAATGTGTTTACTGGTTGCAAAGAGGCTCAGGGTATATCACGGTGAACAAACATGTATGAAAGCCCAGGCAATTTGGTAGAGTGAATAGTTGCTTTATATCGGGTGATTGGTAATTCACTGAAGTGTCAGTGATGACTGGAAGCCAACCACGCAAACGCGAACTAATGCCGGAAGTCCGTTGTGATGGAAGACGCTATCAGTGCGAACAGAAGCTGAAGAATGCTACAGCTTGTGTAACGTCAGTCCGATGGCAGATAAATTCAGCGCCACCAAACCTATTGTGTGGACATCCCTAACCTCCTCCCTTTATGTAGACCCCTTAGGAATGTGTACTCCACTTGCCACTTTTACCAGCAACTTGCTGCATACGGCTTAGGCGATCTAAGCCGAATGCTTGCAGAGGAATGCAGTAGGCAATTCATCTACGGATAATCCGATGACGCTGAAATCATTTTTTGTGTATGCCCCTGGTGTGTGCGTGTGAAGACCGCCAGCGTGTCCTACACCCGAGCTAAGACCCAAGCTACGTTCTGATTGGTCGCGCCTTCAACGACAAACGCCACATTCATCCACGCACATGACGCATGCGCCTGTAAATGTCAGAATACAGTGTGTATTTTTCCCGTGTCACGTGTTCTCTCTGCCGTTGTTATTGTCTGTCATGCTTAATGTTGATTGCGCCCGAATAGGCACACAACAGCTACTGTGCGACGGAATACGTAGCAGCAAGTATTGCTTCTCACCAGTGCATTATGGTTAGTAGGCTCAGTTACAAATGAAAGGGCAAATTAATTGGCTCATATCTACCCGATTCCCGTAGAAAGATACGTGTGTCTGTGTACGAAGGATATCAATTTACGCGGATCCCAAATGAACATTTACGGCTATATTTGCATATTTTCATTGGAAGTCTACCAGTTAAGTTATTACATTGTGTGTCTGTCCAGTGTCAGTTTGATTTTCAGCAAACGTGATTGATACGTTAGTAAAAACAATAGCTAACTTCATTTTGGGCAAATATTCCACTATTACATATGACCGATAGTCGGTTTTCGCACCGTGTACATAAACGAAGCTATTGGAGCAGACATGCACAAACAGTGTGCTCAGACATTCTGTGGTTACAGATCTTATGGTCGCCGTATGGTTTCACAATGTATTTTTATGATGAAAACAACGCAGTGAACAAGACCTGTTTTCTACTTTTGATCTTAAGACTTACTACAGCACAGTAAATATGA